>JABFPT010001660.1:0-11989 GCA_022817245.1 Nixonia krombeini | reverse complement strand
CGTTTACGTGTACTTCTCGAAAAACATAAATATATACACGTGTAAATTTTGTTAGTAACATTATTTATTACGATACTCATTACTAAAAACAGTAAATATTTCGTAATCGATGAACTAGTTTTTTTTTTCTTAACAATTTTTACACAATAATTTTCATCTCTCGTCGTAAAACTGTATTGCTTCCACTTTATTAATATTCGCACTCGAAGGAAAAACACAATGACGTCTTTATTATATGAAAATAATATATAAGATTTTCGTCTACGTAGCCGCCTCAAGCGCGTAAAGAAATCAATGATTTTTTTTTTTCACACACACACATACGTACACACACATGCATATATTTAAACAAGAATCATTGAAATAGGAATTCCCGGTTATCTCGCGTAGACTTATTATATTTATTATGTTTCGTTCCAAGTGCATGTTTATGGATGTTTATAGATGTAAAAATGATAATAAAGCCTACTTATCATTATAGTTCTACGAAGAATAATATAAATATGCTTTAAAATGTGCACGATAAATGACCGGTGACATATCGAAAAAAAGAAGGAAAAAAACATCACTTAGCATTAATCGAATCGTCAATTTCCAACACTTTTTCCCACCTGGCATCGCAATTTTAAGGAAGTAATGTTTAGAAATTAGTTTCCACTATGAGATAATTGATGTCGCCGAACATCACGTATTATCATATTGATAAATGAATCATTCAACGAATCAAAAACTTTACTGTTTAAATATAGAAAGTATCGAGTAAATATAGAATAAACTCGACAGTATTTACCGACTTCGTGAATACCAGAAATTACTTTTTTTTTCTCGTCGAATCGATATCGAAATCATTTTTTGCGATTGAAAATATTACGCGGAAAGGTGAACCGTGCAAATACGGGACAAATGGAAAAAGTAAGATTCCTGGGCCGCAACGCTCGTTATTTGTCGCAACGATTGGGGCGAGTTGGGGCGACAAGGGCCACCCCATCGAACCGCCGAGTACAAATGCATATACGCGGCACTTCAATTCCGACCATTGCAGTTGATTTCATCAGAAGTGCCATCCAAGGGACTACCCAAATAATAGCGAAAAATTCCTTTCTCCGATCTTTTCGCCAGCGCCGAAGTAGATTCGAGCCTCGTTCGGAGGTTCCTCCGTCACCCTCCTTTTGCACAAGCCAAATAAGAGAGCTCGAGGACAAGGACAACGTCAGCCCTCGCGCATCCTTCTTAAAATACTGAAGTGTTTGATCTGGAAATCACGCGAGTTTCGGCCACGGGAGGTCGTTAAATTCAGCCAACCATTCTACAAATCCTCTACCCATGTTTCTCGCATTACAAGCTCGTGTACGTTCGTGTTTCCCGTACTCGAACGTGTTTACACGATCTTCCCTTCCCTATAAGGTAACTGTACCAGTTGTCGACACTTTAAGCCCGGTAATTGACAATGCGCTTTGTTACGATTTATTAAAGAACGATACTGGATTAAACCGAGCGTGGCCCTCGTTGCAAAAAAGGCACACTTTTACAGCTAACTTTTACAACCGACTTTTGCTGTTGCATCGTAGCGTTATAAATAGACGCCACGTTTTATCCTCTTTTGGGATCGGTGCATTTTTCCTTCCTTTTTTTTACCGTCCGTCGAATCAACATGTCGGATTGCATTCCATTCTGAAATAGGAAGTGACCCTTCGGGTATCCGAGGTCGCGTAACGTGCCCACCGACCTTGACGTTGCGGCACCAACAAGGCTAAATATTTTCGGTGAAACTAATTCCGTGGAAAAAAAAATGAAAAGGAGGATAATCGAATTTTTCATTCCTCGTTAATTCCCTCTCGTCCTGGCAATCCCGGCGCTGAGTCATCGACAATGGAGTAGAGCAGTCAATGCCGAAATCACAGGGATGAGAGAGTTTTTCCTCCCCACGTTTCCAGATCTTCGGTTCACGGTGAAATATTTACCCGAACGTCGATCAGGGGAAATTTTCCGGCTTCGCGAGAATTCTACGATTCTACGGGCGGCGGAGGAATTCGATTCTCGGTGTATATTTCGCCGGCTCGTGAAAGGTCGCGTGCCACGTAGCTTCCTAAAAACTCAATCCTTAAAAAGGTCCGGACGAAACGCTTCTCAAAGGCATTTTCACGGTTGAGGCATTCACGGGTAATTATGGCAACCGGCTCGGTCTTCTTCATCCCTCGACCGCCTCCAACAGGAAGGAAACTTGGATTTATTGACTGTACGTCGCGTCGGCGAGAAAGGACTATGCAGGTTAAGGGTTTTCCCTTCCTCAGTCGGCCACCTTTTTTCAGACCCGATGGCCTTTTTTTGGTCGCACCTCGCGTTGGACTTTCTTTGATCCGGCGTTGCATCTTCCGACGGAGATGATCGGGAAACAGTTGACTACCAGTCCCTTTTACCGTCACTGTTCTTAAGATCTCATTTAACCCGGATTTAACGTCAGTTTGGATACTCGAAACGTTCACCGGTGAAAGATGACGTTCGCGATAAAAATGCAGCGAGAAGAAGGAAAAAACGTGTTACCAACGATTTTTTTTCTCCCCACTTTTTTCCACTCTTTCTTCAATTATTTCCTTTTTTTTGAATTATCAGCTTATCGAACATGGTCGTTGGAAAGAATCGAAAAATATTTCACCTCGATATACAAACAATATCTTACGCGATTCGCTGCAAACGTGTGTACGAAAATGCATCTTTTCATTTGTCTTTTTTTTTTTTTACACATTTTTTTAATAACAAGGTTGAAACTGTTTAAGGACCCTCCCCTACAATGTAATCGTTGCTTTCTCATTTGGAAATCTTATCTCGAGTCAAATCAACCGGGCGAAAAGGGAAGTAAAAGAGAATGGTAATGCCATTAATTATTCAATAAAAGTTGGGGGTGCAAAATGCGCAAGAGAAGAAACTGCAGTGTAAAGAAATTCGCAAGGTTTGGCTTCATAATTCTAGCCCCCCTTAAGATAAAAGTTTTCATGCGGTATAAGGTGCCAATTAAGAGTTCTTAATAAATGTATCTTATCTCAAGGCACCTTACTTTATAGCTTGAATGTTTATTTGAGATGAAAGGGATAGCGGCATCTTAAGAAACAGAAATGAGAATGACTGGCCTCTAACTACTCGGTCATTTATTAAACTTTTTCATCACAGCGTTCTTTTATTTATTATTGCACTCGCATTACAAAACGTGTCGAATCGTTACTTCACTGACGTTAATCTCCTCGATAAATTATCCCCTTCTTTTAAATAACCCGTGTAAAGTTAGCTGCGGATTTTTCTCCGGGAAATTAATACCACGCGAAATCGCAAAGAATAGAAAAGGAAAGAAGAAGAATCTGTTACTGGTATTGAGATAAAAACGTCGCGGAATGTGAGACGCGCTTGAGGTATTTTCATTTCGATTTGTTACACAGCCGTAAACATGGATAACCAAACGAATCGTGCATCGGTCAATCATTTTAGTCGTTGTTCAACGATTCGTTATCTCGATTTATCGTTACGACGAAAGACGCGAATTCTCGAATGACGGAAATTTCCTTGGTCGGTGAATGGTAATTTCGTCAGGTGTTTGTGAAATCAGCCCGTGAAAAGTGTACTTTTGTACGACAAATGACATTTTTATGCGACGGACGCCGCGACGTCGTATCTCGCCGAGTGAAGAATGTCCGATGGCAAAGACGTTCGCTTTGATAAGGGTTAAGGAAGATTAGAGCCGTAATAGCCCTCGCGTTCTCCGTCCGACAAAAGATCGGCATCATCTACCAAAAGTCGAGCACAATGCGAGCGATTTGTCCGCGTATTAGGTACGCATTAATAGCGCTCCATTCAGACGAATCATCCGGTCGGACGGTGGCCGTGAGAGGAAGAAAAGGCGCTTTTGGTCTTTCGCTTCTACCGCGGCATTTCCTCCTGTAGGTTTAAACGAGGGCGGGCGGGATTGCGGTGGGCAGGGGGAGTTGGCGTGAAGGTGAAAGAAGCGAGGGGGAAAGTAGGGAAAAGCGTGGGGAAAAGGACATTTCTGAGACGAGCCAAGTATCCGAGCGGGAATGGCGAATGCGAGATGACGGAAAAGCGGTAAAAACGCCGGTGCACAAAGGCGAACCCTACTAAATATACCAAACGACCGCGGCATTGTGCTCTCGCCGGCGACTTTTAATTGGCGCACAATGAACGCCGAATTTATGTGGCTACTGGGTGGGCCTAGCTGGGCCTGGTGAAAAGCCGGAAGACGGAATTTCCTCGGCGTTTTTTCGCGCTGCGGCCCGGTGTTATCCCGATGCCCCAATGCGCCAGGTGTGCTTTCTCCTCTCGGCTTTCAATTCCACGGGGAGAGCCACTCCCACTCGCCGCCACGCTCGGCCAACTTTGTGAAAAAACGCCGGACGGTCGTAAAAAGGCCGGCATCCGATTAAGGCCCTGGTGACAAAATATTGGGAAATGTGTTTGATTTATCGGGCGAAAACGACCAGGGAGAAATATGAGGAATGCGCGACTGTTGGGTACCCGCGGATGAAAAATCGTCGATTGAAGATGTATCGGGATTATGGGCTATGAAGACGTCACGGCGTTTAACATGGCGTCTGTAATGACACAGAGGGAACCGACGATTCGATAAACGCACCATTTCGTCAATTTCGTCATTCATTCCACTTCACAGAATTTATGTTTCAATTTCCACTCGGTCCGCCTTTCGGAACGGCTGTGAAATGAGGGAAATAATGGAATTTGAGATAACGGTGACGCTACCAATTTGTTTCTCCTTCGGATACGGCTTACTTCGATATTTGCCACTGGCGTGTTGAATAATGTATAACAAAGTTGGTTTGACTGAGGCTGAGGCGGATGGGAACGACGCCGCGTATAAGAAATCCGGATTTTGTAATTAAAGATATGAGCATTAATTATGGTAATGTACATTTTCAAGATTTAATTACACAGTCACATTTTACAGTCTTTTCCCGTCGTTTAATATAATACAAATCGGGATGATTACGGATACCGTAGGTTTAACGTTAATTAACAGACTTAAGTTGATTTTTAATACGGTCTAATCAGTTTGTTACTACGCTTTTATGGACGCTGCTTTTTTTACACTTTCATAGAGAAAATCAAAATGGTATCGACTGTTGTATTTTACGTTAAACTTGACACTGCCGGTCGTATGATGGCTTTTAAGGGCAAAAAGCTTCGGGACTGTTTGTTTCGTTCTTTTTTTCTTTTGTTTTCTGCTCTCGTTTTTGGGTAAAATGAAGATATATTAGGTTGTTCGGAAAGTAATTTCGCTTTTTTTTTCGTTTCGTCGAGCTTTGAGATTTAACTGACGCGTGTCGAATGATCGTGTACGGTCGAATTCGATAAATTTTGTCTCTCAGCGATATAGCAATTTGTTATTCGCCGGTTTGCGTCGATCAACGCCTTTATTGTTTCTTCGCCAGCTTCAACTGGCCTTCCGGAACGTGCCGCATCTTCGACATCAAAATTGCCGGATCGAAATTTTGAAAACCAGTTTTGGCACAGGCGTTCTGTCGATACGTCTTCTCCATACACGTCGGAAAATTTGTTTCCAGCTTGTATAGCATTTTTACCCTTTCGATGGCAAAAAAGTAAAATAAGCCGAAAATGTTGCTTTTCACTTTCCATGTTCCATGAAAATGGGCACCAGCCAAAAACTGCTGCGTAAAGTCAATCAAACTTTTTCACAAGCAAGCCTTGCTATATCAGCTGTCAAAATATACGGTGACTATTAAATATACGGCTTAAGTATGAAATTTTCTGTGAAAAAAATACAAAGTCCTATAATGTAAAAAACGAAATTACTTTCCGAACAAACTAATATATCTTTTCTTATTGTTATTTTTTTTCAGTTACTTTCTATATTACAACCAAACGTAAATGGAAACTTGTATAATATATAACTATAACTATTATATATTGGGTTGGCGAGAAAGTAATTTCGATTTTTAGTGTGAAATAAAACGGAAAAAACCAAAATTACTTTCTTGCCAACCCAATATAAATTGTCTGAATGTACATAAATTAAGTATGCGAATATAATTTGTATTTTTTATGTATGAGATATATACAAAAAGCTTAATGTTGACGTATAATTAGCTGGAAAATTTACTTTTTCACGAATGCATGAAACACTCGCAAATGAAAATCTGGTTCAAAATCACCATTAAATACTTTACATACATTACATTATTTTCCTAAATCTATTTCACAACTGAATCCAAAAAATAGAATGACGCGTTCAAATATAATATACAATGCTTTATTTTTAATCCCATTTAACGAATTTTTGCCAATTTGACAGCGGTGCTGTCAAACGCCGTCACTTTTATTGGCAAGCAACTGCCAAAAATTGTAGTCAACAGTACGTTTGCTTCGAGTTCAAGATCTCGAAAGGCATAAATATAATTAATAATTTAAAGCCCGCCTTTCCAATAACTATTGCTTCACGTGCACTTACGAGCGAAGGAATGCACAAATGTCATAAAAATGTGGAATTTATGATCGAAACCGTACAACGATAAAAGAATCCATATCTTTCCCATTTTTTAATGTAATTTATGATTTATTTCAAGAAACTCTCTCTTTTCTCGCCGCAATAATGCATGACAAATTTACTCGCTGGTTCGAAATTCTATTTTCTCCCAGAAATATACGTGTTCCAGCTATTTAATCGATTCGGATACCGCGTGTCGATGATAGCAGCGGGTGACAGACGTATGTGCTTAAATAATTGATTACCGTTAGAGATGTACGCAGGTTGGCACCGGCGGATGAAGTTTTCGAATATCGAAACAGATAAAATCACCGATCGGGCTCGGCGTCGACGAGCAGGTGGTTATTAATTTGACCGATGCCTGGATAAAATTGATTTCCCACGCGGCGCGTCACAGGAACGGGAATTGCGGAAGAATTTCGCGAAAAGAAGATCGAGATCGATGACCGGCATTGATAACAGCCGTTGATCATCCGAATAGTGTCATAATTCAGTGGGAAAACGATATCGGTGACCGTTTTCGAAAGCGCCCGGTTGAGGACGTTCCCAGAAAAGAAACGTGTATTTTCGGCTGCGTTCCACGAGTCCGCCCAAAAGAATAAAAACGGAAGCGTCTCTTAGTGTGAAAGATTCTTATGCGTGTGGCCCTTTGCGCCGTTATCTAATGGTAAATCTTTCGGGGCCGTTTGAGATTGTAAAGCTACAAGTCAATCGGCACCATGAATCGTCTTAATTGGTCAGAAGCGATTCCGTGATAGCTGGACTTTTTTCAAACTGGTGCCACTTGAGTCGTTATCCGTGTCGCTGGCTGCCACAGGTCAAACGCAACGTGCCTTTCCCGCGCCGTTGACACCGTAGAATCTCGTTTCACTTCCTTAGCGAAAACGCTGTCATGTTTGCTTATTCTTCTTTATTCGACCACGGACCGTGATTTTGGCATATTTCGTCGAGAAAGTGGGTAGATAATTTTGGCGACTTTTTCGGTTTGTAGGGAATCAAAGTGGGGCAAAATATTTACTATAGGTTTAAATACGTGGGCAAGAATTCTAATTTGATAAGAGTAACGTAATTGGGTAAAAAGGGAGAGAGAGAGAGAGAGAGGAATATGTAATTGAAAAATATTACCCACTGGGCGAATAATGCATTTTAGCCGGAACTTCGCCTTTAGTTGGAACAATCATCTGTGCGAGTACCCGAAGGAATGCATATAAGTCACTCTGGTAGGGAAACCGTGACACGAGCAAATACGACTGACGCGCCTGGTTGCCTTTCTGCGTGCGAACGACGCCCGAGCAAATGTTGCCGTTCGGTGGGAATTCGAAACGGAAAAAGGAAATATTTATACTCTCCAAGAGCTTTGTATGTAAAGTATTTATCATGGCAAAACGAAATTACAACGGTGCAAATATGGCTTCGGTGTCTTTCGTTCGCAACGTAACGGTCAAAATGTAAAATGTATTTAAACAAATGTTGCGATGGTATGCAAAGTCTCCGCCGTTTTTTCTGGCATATCTAGTGGCGAAAACGGCGGAGACTTTTTACATCACCCGACAAATGTAACTACATACGAGTAGAAAAAGGGAGAACAATTTTTACACATTTTTAGCCATTTCACGCGTTGAGAGGTAAAAAGTCTCCAGGCGACGTTCCCGGAATATTTACCAGACGTGAGAAATATCGAGTCGCGTAAAAGAATTTCTTTGGGCTCTTTCGAAGCGGCAGTTCGCGACGTCAAAGGACAATCTTGATGCCGGAAAATCGACGCGAGTGTCGCCGCCAGTGCTCGGCAACTATCGCTCGCGATCGCGTCTAAAAACGTTCGCCTAGGAAATACAGTTTTGCCCGTTGCGTTATCTCGCCAAGTACACGGCATATCGATCTGTGTGTTTACGAACCCCATCGCGGACTTTTAGTCCGCGGTAACATCCTTGTTAGTGCGCGTGGCGCTCGAACGGCACCGGGCGACGTTCGGCGCGTCTTATCGCCGGGTATTGTTGCCGCGAATGAAAGATAGAGGGAGCGCGGGAGGAGGGGGGGAGGGAGAGAGACGTCGCAAGGGTAACTATAACGAGGCGATGAATATTTATGGAGGCTTCTTTTGTAACGTCCCCCGCATCGCGTATCCGCGATGTTGCGCGTAAAGGTGGAAGTGGAGAGCACGCACGTGTAGCCGCGGGGAAGCGCGCGACCGGCCTTAATCCGAGCTGTGCGGACGTTGTCAATGGTGACGTTGGGGTGATTTACGCGCGCATTACAGCCTCGCAAGTTATGCGCCTTTTTCAGAATATGGTAACGGTACCGAAAACGCGGCTTGCACAATGGCCAATGCTGAGGTCGCCACGCGGAAATGGGAGGGGGAAACGCTGTACTTCGCGGTTCGCGGTACTTCGTAGCTCGTAGTACTTCGCTACTTTGCGCTATTCGCGGTACTTCAGATATGATCGAACTTCACAGTACTTCGCGGTACTTCAGAGATGGCCGAACTTCACCGTACTTGGTAGTTTGTCGTACTTCGCGGTACTTCACGGTACTTCACAATTGAACGAACTTCGCGGTACTTCTTAGTTTCTTGAACTTCGCAACACCTCGCGATGCTTCACATTTCGCCGAACTTCGCCGTACTTCGCGGTACTTCACAGCTCGCTCAACTTCGCGGGACTTCATCGTCGACCACACTTTACAATACCTCGTAATGTTTCGAACTTCGCGGTACTTCGCGGTACTTCATACTATTCCGTACTTCGCGTACTTCCCAATTCACTGAACTTCGCAGTACGTTGCTGTCGGCTGTGCTCGCGGTACTTCACCATTATCGCAGCGCCACGTCCGGATCGATACAACCGCGACAATTATCCGCGATAAATGTATATCGTCAAACGGGCAAGAGCCGGCTGATCGATACAGTTGTTTTCGCGACGCTTATCGTGCCATCTCTCCGTCTCTCCTTCTCGCTCCTTCCGAATCCCGTCGGCGCAATTGGGAATTGCGGTCTTCTAAGATTCGGCAGTAACAAATGGCGATAAGGGACAATGGCGCGGAACTTATTAAAATTCCAGGTTTTATTTTATGCGGCGCACATTATACCTCGCACGCAGCGAGTTAAGGCGAGGCCAGAAACGGAGAGTCACGGGTACCGTGGGGTGGCGGGTGAGGCAGAGGGTGGGGGGAGGTCGGTATAAAGGTTAGGAATATACAGCGGAGCGAAGGCGGAGAGCCACGCGACTCTCGATCTCGGGCAAGTAATCTCAGCTGCATCTCCACACCCACGCATCGCCTGCCGTGGTATTCCCGACAGAATTCGCAGGCGTCTCCTCCGCATCTCCCTCGCCTCTTTCCCCCGTCCACTTTCTCCCTCGGTTCGCTAGTCCGTTTGTCCGGCCGTGCGTTCGTTACCTCTCTCTTTCTTTCTCTCTCTCTCTCTCTCCTGTCTCGATCTTTTTACTTTCGTCTCATTTGCTGTCGCCTCAGAAGCGCCGGGCATGCACGAAGCGCGTTATTCCGCCGATAAATAATGTCCGATTACACAGGCTATTGTAGCAGAAATCGAAAAGCACGAGATCAAGATTGGTATTTTGGATAACGGGCCGTAAAAGGAAGATTTCGAAGATACATTACTGATCTAGCTACGGCACAAAGGTCCTGCAATCAAAGATTCTTTATGCCCCGATAAAGGGGACTGAACGGCCGTGCCATTATTTAAATATTGTCCTTTTTCCTGCGAGCCTTATCTCGCTACCGCGTCCCGTCACTTCTATCGAATTTCGATAAATTTTTCTTCATTCCACCTCGCTTTACTCGACGCCGTCTTTTTGCCAAAGGTGTTTACCCCGCTGTCGTTACGTTCATCCTCGTTTGCGGGTTGTAAAGTTTCGCTACTCCCGCGATGTTTTCCGCGCTTAACGTCCCGCCAAGTAATTGGGCTTTTGTTCTCTTCTTGTTAACTTTCCGCGATCAAATTTACTCTATTCGGCTCCTCCAACGGTAACATTGACCCCGCTTTTACGCTATCGGTACTGGTACGAGGGCAGATTTATACACCCCTCCCCCCTCCCTTTTCATTAATTCGCTCTACTTGCATCAGCACACCCCACTCTTGATCGAACATTTTGCTCCCAGAGGGAATTTACTGTAGTTTTATGTACCATGCACTGTCCAACTCGAAAACTGTATTCTTAACTTTAATAGAATACGTGTATTTGTTGTGTACAGTTTATGCCGTCGATATGTTTATCCCCACTCTTATGCGACGGAGATGAGAAATGCGCGATGAGTAACCGAATAATTTGAATATATGTCTCTCATATGCAATTTACGCCATTTTATATGCCACTGTTAACAACTCTTTCACAAATAGAAGAACTTGATTATAGAGAAAGGAAAAGTCTTGTATCTTATTGTACAGTTGCACGAAAAATTGTATTTCCGTCTATGAAATTCGTGTACCGTCAATAACATTTAACTCTTTTAGCTCATCCCGCTCATTTGGAGGAGAATGCGCGGATATTTATAATTTTATGCACGTGAACAGCAAATGAACAGAGTACAATAAATATATGTAAAAAAAAAAAACTGATTTATCCAAGGATTTCAAATGACCCTTCTATCTTTTTAATTTATCTTGATTTTTCTTCAGTTCGTTTCGAGATGTAACTTAATCTCGTCACCCTCGCTAAGCCACGATTGCAAAAAAAAAAATGTGAGAAACAGGAGGATTTATGTATAATTGCAGTCTACAAATATCTGACCTTTTAGCTCCTCAAATTCCGAAATGAATGAAATCAAATTCCACCGCAAAGTGGACGATGCATCGCGCGGAAAACTGATATTTGCGCTCTGTTTATTCGAATTTCGAGTACAATCGTCAATTGTACGAAAAAGTGGGGTGACGATAATCAGAGACGCTTCAAACAGGGTGAAATGAAATACATTAAGTAACGAAAATCGGAACGAGAACTCGATACATTAATATTGCATGAGCTGAAAAGTGTCGAGTGTCTTCCTGAAAAAAACGAATTGCTCGTTTTACAACAAAACCAGCAGAGCCTTTTGCAGTCGTTCAATTTCCTTATAAACAATCGCGTAATTATCACGTATAACAATTTACAGCTTCGAAAATCCAATTATACTCCTTTTTAATGAACTTTTACCGTTACGAACGACTTTAGCGCGGCTACGACTTTGGTGGTAGATTGGAAGTAAACAGTGGCCCGAATATTCGCGTGCTATGTAACACTACGAATTTCTCAATGCGCTCTGCGGGAATCGGTAAAAGATGATTAACAAGCCGGGTAACGGAAAACGCAAGGACCAGTTGCGAAACTGATCGTCAATCATTATCGACAATTAAAAGAACATTCGCCGTAAATGACATTCCTATTTTTATGTGCAATATTAAAACGTTTTGGAAAATATGTTAATTCTATTAACGAGGTATAACTGAATTTCTAATTAATACATTACGAAATA
>JABFPT010001658.1:2980-17668 GCA_022817245.1 Nixonia krombeini | reverse complement strand
TGGCAACAATTCTGCTACGTGCAACAATCGTAGTTGACGTAACAAAAAATTGTCGTTCAAGTGACAACGGTTGTAGTTAACGCGACAACAACTGCGGTCGTAGTTGGAACAACACGAGATTGCATTTCAAACGACAACAATTGTTGTTGCAAAAGTAACTACAGTTGCTGTTGATGCAACAACGGTCATAAATAAGAATTCCAAAGCCATCCAGATTAATTCCACCAGAATTGTTCCGGATGGGGCAACAATTGTGGTCGATGTATGTCGAAGAACGTGAACAATTACTTGTTTAGAGGGCCGCTGCAGCTGCTGGCGAAGGATTTAGAAGCCAAGAAGCACAACAGATACGCGAGCATACCGCCTGCGGAGGAAGAGCCGTTGAAGGAGGAATAAAGCGCATTCAAACACAAATGGAACAATGGAGATTGTCCTCAACTGTGCGAAATGTACAACAACTGTATACGTGACAATAGACTACTATTTTCATACATATTTATTGTCCACTTCTCTTTATTATTTGCCACTTACCGCCGTCATTAACGACGGATACGTAATGAAATTATAATCGATCTTTATCGGCGTGAATTTGATTATGTACAATTGCGCGTTTCATTGACTTGTATGAAATTTTGAGCGAGCGTACGATTTGCATAATTGAGAAAAATAATCTTGCGAGCAAAAAAAGGATGTGCGCAACCATGACGAAAATTGTTTACCTTCCGAGATTCGTTTCTCGGAAGAAAAACAAACAGAATGTTCAAAACAGACGAAACATGATGATAGTAACGTGGAATATGTTTAACGTGCAGTTGTTGGTATAATTAAAATTATGTAAATGAAGAGCGTTAATTAATAAATTGCCACATTTAAAACGGTTTAAATATTATAAACAGTTACTTTTTTATGTATCTCGACGTGCAGAATAATAATATGTAGTCAGTAAATGACGTTCGGTTTTATTTCCAAGGTAGGCGTGAAATATTGGTTACGTCGAAAAAATCCTATTTTGAATTTCGCGCCGTACTAAAAACTAGCCTAACCACATATAATCCAAAGTAGAATGCGATTAGCGAGGTTATGTTACCTTTACAAAATAAATTGCTATACTAAAATGAAACTTTCCGTGTTAATTAACAAAGAATGATGTAAACCTAACCTAAAAGTGGTTTCGCGAAGCGCCATTTTCGACTGCGGATTTGCATTCTCGTGCGAAAATCCGCACAAAAAGTAGACTTTCCAAGGTTTTCCGGAACGAATTAGCGAGAATACACACGACGGAATTTCAGCCGTCGGCCGTGCAATGACGTAACGAACGACGCGCGAGCCGGCCAATCGCGGCCTTGCGCAATAACCCCAGTTTCCTGCGATAATTCCTCATAAATGGGCAGACTCATGCGAGGCAGCGCGGCACACGATGCCTCTTCGAAGGATGAAGGGCAGAGCGGTCGAGCGTGCTTGTTCGTGACTGTTGGCGTGCATGCACGCGCGTTACGTGTTATCAATTAATTCAACGTTTTACGCGTGTTTGCACAATGCCACTTCCCGCGGGAGCACCTATTGAATATTTGCTTCCGACTCTCGCGATTGCAATTTACTACTCGGTTGGAGAAAAGAAAGAAGAAAAAGCCTAATTTAACCGTTTTCCAGGCGAGACATTTCACAGGCTTATATATATATATATATATATATATATATATATATATATGTTTACATATTTAAGTCTTATATATTTATATATATTGTTTGTTTCTATAGGAAAATGAAAGATGAAACTTAAGGATTTTAGTATTATGGATTAAGGAAACACTGTTGCGTTTTATGCAAGTTTTATTGGTATTATTTGGGAACACCAATTATTTGGTATTTTTACAATCATTATTATTATTTTGATTATTGTAATGATTACGATGGTGATTATTTCTACGATGATAGTTACGTTGATTATGACGACGATTGTTACGATGTTTTTTGTAGAGAAGCCAATTAATGCAGACATGCCAATAGCAACGATAATAACGACGATGATAATAATACAGATAAAGATAAATAGCAATCATGATTGTAACGATGACAATGACGGAGATAGTAAAAATGGCTCTATATATTCCTTCGTAATTTAAACACGTAGCCTCCGAATGTAAATTTAGCTATATATGTAAATATAGCAACTTTCCCATTTTTCCCTCCTCATTTTTCCATTCACACATGCAGTATAGTCGTTCTCAAGATCCGGTGTGATTAACGTGAAGTTTTTCATCCCGGCGTTTTTGTTCTTTCCCGATGCACATTCGTCCTCGAGGTTTTTTCACTATATGAAAATCATCTACTAATTAACGTGAATTAATACCGAATGCGAGACGGGAAGTAAAGGCGAAACGATAGGTGGTGTGTGCGGAAATGGAGGAGAGTATTTGTGCGACGATGGTAAAGGTAACTAAAATGTTATTTGACGCCACAATGGCGTCGTTAGGCGAAGCGCTCAAAAGTGTACACCTTTACTGCGGAGATAGTGAAAATATTTGTCGACGTCGTTATATATATATATATATATTGTATGGTTAACGACTGTGTAGCACAGTTAGAAAAAAAAATGAAAATTACTGGTGATGATAATCGAAAGGTAGTTTGACATTACGTGACCGTGGCGCCATTTATGTGCTTAAAATGCGAAAATGCAATAACGACGAGGATATTGAAAATATGACGCAGCAGTGGCGTCATTTGACCCGATACTCGGAATCGTGACGCCGATTCGTCAGCGGCCTTTTTCTTCAAAGGGTTAAAATATCTTATAATTTGAGCCGCGTCTGGTTGCCTTCTTTATTCCAGTGAAACAAAATGCCCCTTTTAACCGCCTTCGTACTTCGCTCTACGACCCAACATTAGCTTAATTATCTTCCGAAAAGTCTGAACGCTCTCAAGTCCACCGCTTCGGAAACATTCCGAAATAAATCACGTGAATGTAATTAAGCGACCTTGGCTCTTTCAAAAGTTACTTCAGGCTTCTACGTTCCGTCAAAACATTTCCTGTTTTTGTACTAAAAGCAGCGTCTGCGGTGCAGCGCATGCGCGTAACAGTCTTTTGAAAATGCGCGCCAAACGAGACGATCGCGCGCAGATACTCGAGATTTAATTACGTCCTCGTCCCGTTTTCACGTTTGCATCAGAACGCGTTGAAGCGGACAGCGGACTGTATACCCGGAACCGCAACGATCCTCGTCACTGGAAAATACGCAAAAAAGTATTTACACATGACGAGCTAATTTGACTAATAATTTGGGTATCAAGCTTCTAAAAACTGCTACATTTAAAAAAAAAACTTTTTATTCGCCGTTCAATTTAGTATTTTGTTCGGAAATCAAATTTGAAAAAAATGTTTTTTTTTTCGTAAGACACCTTTCACTTTTGAACACATTTTAGACAGAAACCGAATTTTTAAAAAATGCTTTATTTTTTTTAACTTACTTTCTCCATAATGGAACCAATAATGTTATGAAATAAATTACCACTGGCCCCGTAACGAAGCCGATGGAATTGCAAAAGATTAAAAACTGAATTACCTACTCTCTTGATCCAACGCAGCATTTCATTCGGAAGTGAAATTAAAAAAAAACAACTAAAAATAACCTAGTGTTTTTTATGTTTCAACCCAGTATTTTATCCAGAAGTGAAAATAAACAAAGACGAAAAGATAATCTCATTTTCATGTTTCTGTAATCTAACCTATATTTCATTCTCTACGAGATAAATGTCGAGCCTGTTGCTTGTAAGATGCTTCCAGACGTTTCGGCGCTGGAGTATCAGTGGCGCCGTAAATGATCTGTCAGATAAGAGATCTCTGACTTCCGCTCTTTATCATCTTGGACTTGGTCGCCAGGGTGTGCTGGTAACTGCTCAACTGGGGCATGGCCGAGCGCTTGTTCACACGATTGAAAACGCTTCAGAAGCATAGGTCAATCGTTTCAATTGTAACGAATGTGTGTCGCTCGAATTTCATCTCGGACGCGTCTTCAACGACGTTCCGCTTCTTGTTTCAGGGACGACGATCCGTAACGAGCGTTGTTTATTAATCAAGTCGTTGGGCGATACACGCGAATTGTCTCCTTCGTTCTAACAATTGATACAACGTTACAATGTTTTCGACCGGTTGTCTTAAAAAGCATGAAAAGTATTTTTTTTTCTTTATCTAATATCGTTAACTAAGTAAAGATTGGGTAATATCTGTTAAAGTGCACGGGGAGTATGTCTGTCATTATCTAATCCTATTAAATAAACAGAGATTGAGATACTCTCCGAGTACTGGATAGGTATCCCTATCCTTCTTCACCTAACGGCGTTGGACAAGGACAGGCATACCTTCTGCGCACTTTCACAACAGCCGGTCAGAAAAAACGGGATCTGGCAGACACTTTTCTCCGTAGCGTCTGTTTTTTACGTGGCATATGACGAAAACGTGCCGCGGCTCATTCACCAGAACTTCTCAAGTGGATGTCGCAATTACAAACGAGAGTTCCCGGTCAAGTATAGAAAATTAGGTCTTGAACAAGCCTCGCGCCAACCCGCTGTCCGCCATGTTGAATTGCGCAGATGTTATATTTTTATTGAAACTTTTATTTATCGTTGCATCTGTATAAAAAATATTAGATGAATAAAAATTTGAATGTGTCATTGTTAAATGCGCAACGTAAAACAGTACAGTTTTATTCACCTTACATTTGTATTACAATTTTAGTAAAAAATTATGTTTACCTAAATTCGTAACGCGTCATCGAAGTGGCCTGTGAAATCATTTCTATTGGCCAGGCATTTTTTTACGGATGTGATAAGAACGTTGGGATTTTTCATGCGACTGTCCCGTCTCGGTAATCGGGAAATTAATCGGGATAATTAATATTAATCGAGCGTGCGGTGGTATGTGAATATCGATTGGACAAAAATAACCAAACGATCGTTTTAATTAAACTTCTTCGGTTTGTTAATTGCCTTGACGTTGCTTCTAAAGTGGATGTAATAAGAATTAATATCGCGTCGTAGGCAAAGAGCGGAGAATCTATTGAGATAGGCATGAAACGTTGTCTAAAAAAAAACATTTTCCATTTTCGGTATTTGAACGTACGTGTAATACGCAAAAAAACGTCATTTAAAGATCTCTCCGGTCTGCAATCAGTGATAATAGTCGATCCTTCAAAGTTTTAAAAATAACGATTCGATGTCGACTTCTTTTAAGAAGGTATTATATATATCATTGATTTAGATTAGATAGATCGTTTATTATTGATCTATTCCGCAAAGTTGTTAAAAAATGGAAAAACTTTGTACACACTTTTTTTGAAAAGTTATAAACATACGTTTTTTGTTTTTTTTAAGCACTCTAAATATCACTTTGTTATTGATTTGTCTTAAAAAGTAACGAAAACTATTACCGACTTGCGACCATCCGAGAAAAGCCTTGTTGATGATCTAATTGCACTAATTAAAATATCGGAATGCAAACTGGTCTAAAGACACCGACGCAGACATTGTATGCTCGGCATATTTATCGATCATTTCTTCGTCAAAACACGGCGTCGTTAAGTGTTCTTTCGACTTAACGAGGCCGGATACATTTTTCACGCTTTTTACACGTATTTGGCTGTCGGTAATATTTATCTCGACACGGGAATAACAAATCTTTATCGATCTGTTTATTAAAAATAAAAATGAGTAACGGTGAATATTTCGAATTGTTTTGTATCAATTGCATCACTTTCGGATACGTTTATTAGCAAATTAGATTAAGCACATAAATTAGTAAACTAATAAAATTACAATTAAAAAAATACGGTAAATATCGTGAAAACTAACGAAGCAAAAAATGGCAAAATATTAAGACATATCGTTATAACGCGAACTAACAAATATCGCGGAAAATGTGTGAATAAAAAAATAACAAATGTTACAAGGAAACGAGTGTTGCAAAGTACAAAAATGTTACAAAACGTACGAAAGAGGATGCGGTGTCGTTTCGTCGTGAGTTAATAGTATTTTTATCGCGTTACGCGGTCTTTTATCACGAGACCGTGTAATTTATAGGAGCTGTGCGCTAAGTAAATAAATAAGCGTCTAAGCCCGGTGTTTACTCTCGGTGAGACAGTGCGCGCACGCCGGCGAGATCTCGTCAACGCTTTGCCGAGTTGCGTCACGCTGCAACACATATGGTTCGGCGCAACGGTCCATAAAGAAAATCTCTCGAACGTTCGTCACACTACGCTAGTCAATAAATCACCACATTGGGCCGTGTGATTACGATCCCAAAGAACGTTCGGCGAGAACGCCGTGAAACACGATCGGCGATCGATAACCTAACCTAACCGGTACGTTTGGCGGGATTTCAAACGGAATATATACGACACCGCGCGATATATATTTCCTCTGCCGAAATAACGTTCGCGAGCCGCGGCATTGTCTCTCAAAATTTCGACCTTGTTTCCGAATGTCCCTTCTATAGATAAATGACGGCGCGTCTGAAACCGGTATTGTCCGGCAAACCAGGACAGTTTGTATGTGCACTGTACACGTACAAGGGCCAACGCGTCTCGCCATTTTTTCTCCGCGCCGACCAGTTCGACTTTCACGCGCTATAACCTTTGATACTGGAATTACAACGCGCTGCCTGTAGCCGCACACGTGCCATTGTTCCACGGACTCACATGCGTGCTCGGGTCATTTTTGCTCAGACTTTTACCGGCCACTTTAATTGCGCATACAAACGATCGGTTTGACCAGGCCTGGCCAACGCAAGGCCCGCCACGTTATACCGCGTAAGGTCCATCGGGCGATTTTATATTTCTATTGAAACTTTCGTTTCTCGTTGTATGTATATATAAAAGATATATATTTTTTTTTGAAGGTGAAATTTACAGAGTTTTTCACGTGCTTCGATAATCGATGCCAATTTAGAAAACTAGCTAAGACGTGCAACGTCGAACATGAACATAGATTTCCGAAAATTGAGTATAGGAAAGAATAAAACAATTGTAAAAGAATAAAATAATTAACAATTGTAATAATAAAATAATTGTAAAAATGTTATTAATAAAATAATAATGATAAAATATAATTAACGAGATATCGTTAATTAAGACTCGAGAGTTAATTATGTCGAATCTGTAGCACAACAATAAAGTTTTGTTTATTTTGCATTTGTATGGAAACCGTGAAACCATTTAGGCAGGCCAGGCCTGGGTTTAACGAACGACGTGAAGCTACGTTCACGCGTGTGCGAGCGCAGAAGGCTCGTATACCTGTCACGAATTTGCTCTCATAACCTTAAAGTACATTAATTGAGCGTGCCTGTGCGAAACGTATCGTTTGAATTACGAATTTAAGAAAATAACCTCAAATGAATCTTTTCGTTTTACAATCTCGACAATTGTATTTGTCATTCTTGGCCACGATTCGTTTAACCGCTTTTCTGGAATTTTTAGTTGGTATTAATTGTTAAATGTAGACTCGGCAACGTAACCTCAAATAAATAATTTGTTATTACGACTATAAAACTGTACTTATTATTCTTGACCACATTTCGTTCATTACGTTTAACATTTATAATCTTTGATATTTCTGTTGGTTCTGCATTTATATCCAACCTAACCTCAAACAAATCATTTACTTTATAATAAAGGAAATGAATTAATTAAAATGTTGGTATTCATCTTCTTTATCACATATCGGAATATTGTAGCATTTTTTAACATTTTCATTTACTTTTTATTCCATTCATGATTAACCAGTTTTTCGCTGCTTTAGTTTTATTTAATTAGTCCGTTCGTGATTATCTCTCAAGTCATAGTCAGCGGAGCATCGTACTGAAGAATGTATTCTATACACGAATCCGGTATAACCGGTGTCGTAACCTCGACAGTACGCGACTATGCGCTGAACTCTGGACCAGAACATTACCAGCTGCTCCAGCTGTTCGCCATTATTGCTTCTAATAGACTTTTTATTTCGACCCGAGGTACGTTTAATCGTCATTAGAGATCCGACTCATTAAAGGCACCGTTTACAGATCATAGATTTATGTGTAATTATAACGTAATCAAAGGCGTGTAATACGAAAATTAGAATTTTCAGGTGTAAATAACTACGCTGAAAGCTCGCGTCTTTTTTTTTATACAGCTTTTTTTTTGTAACCTGGATATAATTGTCATTATCCTCATCTCCCCAGAGCGAAGCAATTTGAATGATAATGTCGTTATCCTTGCGTGTGTAATTCGAAACTGATTCACAGATGCGGCATTGCCGTGTGGGAAAACACTTGTTAATTATAGATTTTTAATCGCACGTTAATAATTTGCGTGTGTTTATTTTTTGCACTGTATGTTCTACCGCGGGAAAAATAACGTTTCGACGCAAGAAGGAAAACGGTCTTTATTACTAGAAATTTACATAAGAGAGTGTATGTGTGTGCGTAACAAATACAGTAGTACTATGAAATAATACATAAAAATAGATTACAATTGGAAGTAAAAATAGTTTTTGGTATTAATTGTACACAATTCTATTTTTATTTTCACGTTTTCATACGCTAAACAGGTTTTACTCAAAATTCAATACTCGATTGGTATCGTGTAATGGAGTCACGTTCGGTAAGCCGTGTAGCATCATAAGCGGTCGGGTTCTTTGTACGATGATTTTGATTTATTCCATCAACCGCGCTTTCGTAGGCTGCCTAATTTAATATTCAATCCAGACCGGGATCCCGAAGTGGGTTGTGAAAGACAAACGCGTCAACCTTCTTCCATGTGTGAATATAATTAAACCCAGGAGATACAAAAAAGCTGAAAAGGTATTTAAGGAAACGTCAGTTCGATAACCTTTACTTCGGAAATGATACATTTCTATAACAAGCGACACGCTGCAGTACCAATTTCTTCCGCTGAAATATTATTCTTTCGCGAGTGGATTTCTCATCAAGCAGTTCCCTGTTAAAGCAGTCATCTCGTTCTTAGTCATGTCCAATCAATTACGGTATGAGGCATCCTTTCACCGAAACCGAAGAAACACCCTGGAAGAAGAAAAAGAAAAGAATCTTGTGTCACGAAGCCACGAAAGCCGGCTGTGCCTGTGCATACGCACGCGTCACGTACACAACCGTAAAGCGGGCGTAGTGGTGCGTGAAGTATTACTTCCAAACGAAGGTATGTTCAATGTAGTACGCAACGCCTGTCCAAACTTGAAAAAGTGGGGGAAGTCTGTCAGTAACGGACCCACCGCTGTTAACCTTCCCCCTCCACCACCGACTTTACCGCCGAAATCATCTGCTGCACAGCTTTGCCTCTAACATACACACTGCTCGTTTTAATGCAGTATATAAATCACGGATGATGATTTCCACATTTGTAGCGTAATCGTACCGTAAATATGATGCGAATCATTACATTGTCATGTTCGTTGTGCGTGTAATTAAGCTTCGAGGAGGCTCGGCTAATGCTTATGTGGTCGCCCGTGTTGGATTGGAGGACATCGGGAGGGGTAAACGAATGAGAAAAAGGGAGAGAGAGATGGCGAGAGGTACAGGGGAGGGGGTAAACGAGAAAGAATGTGAAAATCGAGGGCCGTGAAAGCGGCAGCTGGAGGGGATCGACGGTCCGAGCACGCGGTGCCCATTTTCTCGTCAAGATCCTTTGAAAATCAGGATCCCGACATTGCCAATTTCGAGTCCGGCACGTTTCCCTCCGGCTGACGAGAAGCCGCGAGAATCGTGGCGAGAGCGGGGTAGGGAAGGAGATCGGAACCGAGGAAGCATCCGCGCTCGACGAGCGCACCGCCGCCATTCGTGCGCGTTCGCCGCGACGGGCAACGTTTGTTTTTTAACCGGGCCGCATTTGGCGGAAAGTGTGTGCAAGGAACGGTAAAACGGGGCGCAGGCGTGAGAGAGAAAGAGAGAGACGGGGAAGGGAAAAGATCGTGGTTTACGCGGGACTCGCTCGTTCAAAGCCGAGAGGGCGCCACGCTTGGGACTGGAAGATCACGAAAGAGCTTCTCTGAGAAACGAAGCGTCGCTAAGGATCGGTATTTCTCGTAAGTGTACGTGCCTGGAAAGCCGGCAACCGGGATAACATACCGACGGGGACGGAGCGAGCGAGAGAGAAAAGGAGCAAGGGTGGGGAGACTCGGGACAGGAAGACGGGCGGTGGGGAAGGGAGGGCGGGAGCGTACGCGAGAAAGAGAGAGAGAGAGAGCCGAGGAGCAAAAGAAAGACGGTGAATAAAGACGCCGCCGCGTGGACACAGTTGCGTAGCCGGCCGTACGTTAATAAAGTGCCTTCTCGTTCTTTTCGTTTTCGTCTCGCGCGTGACAGATGACGCGCGATTATTCAAACTGACTGCAAAAGTACCTGCGCTCGCGAACGTCGTTTCGAGGTTACGAGCGAGCGAGAGAAAGAGCGAGGGAGGGTGGTTGCGGGAGAAAGAAGGAAGAGATACCGTAGAGTCCGCGGGAGTGTAAATGCGCTCGATTTGCCGTGTCCTTACGAGAGTTTCGTGATACCAGACGACCCGGGAAGTGAGTCAACATGCTGAAGCTGTTGGGAGATCTGAGGCAATACCTCAAATACCATGAGATCGTCACGGATTCCATGGTTTTTCGCATGCACAACATATTCACCGCCGTGCTGCTCTTCACGTGTTCCATGATCATCACGGCCACGCAATACGTCGGCAACCCGATCTCCTGCATCGTTCAGGGACTGCCCACGAATGTCATCAATACCTATTGCTGGATCACCTCCACGTTTACCATGCCGGACGCCTTCCAACGACAGGTTAGTATACGGATTAACCGTCCTTCGAAAACTTTCGTTACGCTCCACTTGTTGCCGCTTTGCGACACATCCGCGACGCTTGTTTACACTCCCATTGTGCGAATGTATATTCGGGTCAGAGTGACAGATCCAGATGGAGCGTTCGGCGTGTCGCGCGACAAATCGAATATGCGAGAAGTGTTTGCCGCAAGCACGTGTAGAAATAGGTAAAGGTTTACGCAGGTTTTCAGCGAAATCACCGTACCGCGAACGAGTCTTGATCGGAGCAGATTTCCGTCTCTTTCCACTTTTTTCCCTCTTTCTTTCGTTTTATTCCTTTCTCCATCTCTTTCCTTCCTGCGTATTCCGTCTCCTTCTTTCCTTCCTTTTCCGCCTTTCTCTCTCTCTCTCTCTCCCTCGCTTCTTACCGCTCATCCTTCTTCCTCGCACGCTACTCGCGTCTTCCTTCACTTCCGCACGTTCCGTTCGCTCTTCTGCACCATTGAAATCACCAATTCCAATACCGACGGATTTTCAACTCTCGGCTGCTGGAGTATAGAAATTACATGAACACAAAACATAACCCTTACGCGAAATTACAACGTGACTGGCAATTCTTCCAGATTCGCCTCGCCTGTTCAAGAACGCGCAACTTGAACGAACTTTTCGGCAACGTTGCGCAAGGAAACTTTCTGGAGAATTCGACGTCCGGTTTTTGTCATTGTAGAAAAAGAATGTTTTTTTTTTTTTTTGAAAGGTGTGTCAGGTTGGACAAAAGTTTCGTATAATAATAAGAGTGGTCGGAGGACAAGTATTTAGAAAAACAATCGTTACGTAAAGTGCATGGTTCATGTTTGAGAAATGGCAAAGATTTTGTTTTGCTCGGGCGTTTGGATTCTTGGAAGTAGTTCGGCGCGAGTCGACGGTTGTAAGTTTTGAATGTATTATGTAACTATTCAAAAAATATCTAAATACGTTTTATCTTGCTCACATATATCGACGTTATTCAATAGTTTACGTCGAATTTACATTTGTTGCGAAATTTAATTAAAAATTATTTGTCAAATATTTTCAACTTTTTTTTTTTTTTAATTAAAAATTACTATTTTTATTACAATGTCTTAGCTAATGTGTGCAACCGACATGTCACGACTAACTAACGTATTTCTCGGAAAGAAAAAGGAACACGTAATACATAATCCAGTTGATATGAAACGATTAATACTGACCAAACAATGTGAAACGCGAAAGACGGAGAAAAGGATAGAGAAAAACAGCTTAAAAATCAGTACAAGGCATGAGTAAGATCTTAAGATAATGGTACACATGTGTTTGTGCTACACACCACTGTGAGGTAATAATTGCAGGTATAAAAACAGTTTACTTCGATGTCGTTCACTAATCCGGCATGCGTAATCGTCTAAAAACTATAGTTTACGATCGAGACACGGTTGTTAATCACTTTCTATCGATGACAGTAACTGTATCTCTACTGCGCCATTAAGCGGAAAAATGTAATTGATAAAAACCTACTCGACCACCGACTATGAAAACTAATTTTGTTTTTTAGGTTAAAAACATATTTCAAGTGATTGTCAATTGTAAGTTACAAGAAAACGTAACATGAAAGATGCAATTTCGGCTCAATGAAGAAAAGGAGAGATGTGTATATTGCTTGCCGTTGTCTTTTGACAAACTGGTACAAAGTGGAGAATTTAAATATGTATGTGTATTGGACACGTGTCTATTTGTGTGTATATGTATGTATTTAAATAAGTGTGCGTATTTGAATATATATGTGTGTTGTGTATGCTATTGTATCTGTGTGTATATATGTATAAACAAATGTGACTATGTAAATGTATGTATGGATGTATACGTGTATGCATTCACATATACATTCACATTCTTCAAAGTCACCAGTGCTTGACGTTGTGCGTGCGTGAGCATTTTGTAAGATACAAGTGTAAAGAATGGCAGGTATGCATTGATACCTTCCCAAAGGCAATTTTACCATTTCCCAACGGTTGACTGTGTACGTGATTTCAGGATGGATGAAGGATCCTCGAGGTGAAAAGGAATGCTAACGTAAGGCGTTATTGACATGTCGTTTTCTGAAAAAAATGATTTCTGAGACTTCACTGAAACGAGGAGCGGTCATTTAGAATGATAAAGTCGCAGTGAAACTTTGTTCCATCTGATAAATGATATGAATATACAAGTGTGTTTTTTGTGAGTCAACTAAATTATTATTGCTTAATCATGTTGCAGGTCGGCAAGCAAGTTCCTCATCCCGGCATAGAGAATGACTTTGGAGACGAGGATGCGAAGAAATATTACACTTACTACCAATGGGTCTGTTTCGTCTTGTTCTTCCAGGTAAGTTGAAACCTCATCCTTCATCACGCCTAATCCCAAAGATAAACTGAATGTTTTCTAATGAATCCTGTTTGTTGCTTCCAGGCTGTGTTGTGCTATGTACCACATTGGCTTTGGAAAATCTGGGAAGGTGGTTTGATGAATCTGCTCGTAATGGGAATGAATCACGGTCTGGAAAAGGAAGAGGATATCACTAAAAAGAAAGAAGTGCTTATGTACTACATAAAGACTCACATCAAGGTTGGTCCTTGTTGGAATCGTAATCATACCTTGTCTCCCTCACCTGTCTTTGAAAGAAAATTGCAGATTTCAATTCGTATCATATTCTTTAGATCTACACAGATGATTGTTAAATTATGTAACTTCATGTAATGTATGTAGAAGGTTCATTAATAGGCCGTATGAAAATTGAAAGAAAAATGGAAAATCGACGTAGAGTTTCGTTGCTTGTAAGAAGTTCAGTGTAGAAATCTGATAAACATCGTTGAGTCGGAGACAAAGCATGAGACAGTAATGTAACAAGCGTGATGTTCGCTATAGTCTAATTTATGCCCATTGAAACCAATTTGCGCTAATTTGCCGCCTCGCTTTTGCAGGGTCACAACTTGTACGCATATCGTTACTTTTTTTGCGAGGCCCTCTGTCTGGTGAACATATTGATGCAGTTGTACTGTATGAATCGTTTCTTCGACGGTGAATTTTTGAACTATGGCCTGCGAGTTATCCAGTTTGCGGATGATCCGCAGGAACAAAGGGTTGACCCGATGGTGTACGTTTTCCCAAGAGTTACCAAATGTATTTTCCACAAATATGGTGCCTCTGGAACGATTCAAAAGCACGACTCTCTGTGTATACTGCCATTAAACATCGTTAACGAAAAGACGTACATATTTATCTGGTTCTGGTTCCTTATTCTAACTGGTTTTCTTGTTGGACTTATGGCATACAGGTATATAAACTTTTTTTTGTTAACCAGTCGTTGCAAAGTATACCGAGTTTCTAATTATTTTTCATTTGTAGAGCGGCCATCATTTTCGCTCCGGCAATAAGACCCAGGATCATGCACCTTTCAACTCGGCTGTCCATAGATACGTGTCAGAGTATCAACAAAAAAGTGGACCTTGGCGACTGGTGGTTACTCTATGTTCTTTCCTATAACATGGATTCCTTAATATACAAATCCTTCCTCGAGGAATTAACAAAAACAATCAGCGACCACGAGTCAAATCTCTCGCTGGACAAAGCGTGATTTTTCTTGCTGACTTTCTCACGATTCTTTTACGTTCCATTCCTTATTTGCGTGAACTCGAAGCGGATATCACATTCCCTTCGACCATATCACGGTATAGCAATAAAAACATATATTTTTCATATAATATATATTTACATAGTTATAGGAAAGATAATGGCAGGTGTAAAAGAAGAATTGTGCGTAAAAGGGGAGAGAAAGGAATACAAAGACAGAATTTATTTTCTATTTTATTATAAGCGAACGTAGCGAGGGAGATTTCAAAATCTAA
>JABFPT010001657.1:0-23451 GCA_022817245.1 Nixonia krombeini | reverse complement strand
GTCGGATCATGTACATCGCCTCCGCGACAGTTTTGCGGTTCCGGAGAGTGGACCAAATTGATTCCTCGCGTTAGCCGGCTCGCTTCTAAATGGCACCGGCGGTATTTCGATAATTCCATTTCTTTTTTACACGCTGATCGATCAATCGTTATTGATCGCATCGACCGAAGAGCCAAAGAAGTGCGGCAAAACGGCCGCGGCTGGCAGCAGTTTTGTCGAGTCTATCAAAATTTAGTATTCGCAATCAAACGGCCGACAGTCCATCGTGTTTGCGATTGTAGGCCGGTATGCGGAATTGAATTTACGTGCACTTAGCCGTTTACGAAAAGCTCGCTACGTGCGCCGCGAACAAACGTTCGTCCTTCCACGTTTGATGATGACCCACGAGCATTCACCATCCGCGCGCATGCAATAGCGGAGCCATTACTCGCGCGTAACACGACGTTATGTTACGTCACGTTATGCTATACCTATTGCGTGATGCTTTTACGCTGATAGCATGTACAGGCCGATCACGTCCTGTCGTCGTTTCGGTATTACTTCGGGCATCTGCTCCGCCGAGAACGGACACTCGACATTCGGTATGCACGCACACACGCAACACCGGTGCACCCGCGTACCCTCACTCACACACACACGTGAGCCGAATGCCGCCGACGCCCGTGAATATTTCAGGAAATATGCATTTTTTGATTGAAACGCGAGAACCGGCGGCGGTTCCATCGTTTTACGACTCGGCAAATAATTATCGAATTTTGTACGCCTGTGGACAAACTCGCCGGAACAACAGGATTTTTCCAAGAGTGGGCCTCTTCCCATCGGTTGTTTACCGATCCGATAACCGAACGTTCCAAACTCCCTTTTTCCACTTTCCGTCGTGGAACACCGATTTCTTTCGAGATGAATCGCGGCTAATGGCAATAAATTCTATTTCCCTTTGATTTTTGTTTGCAGGTTGGCCCGACGTGAGTCTACCCCCGGTCGCGCATCACGCGTTATTTGCAGAACGCATTTGTTACATGACGAAACGGCGAGAGCGATGGGGGCTAATGAAAGAAGCTTTAAACGTGCGTGGATGCGTATGTCGAGCTCGGAGCGAAAGGGTTAACGTGTCACAGAAACCACATAATCGTGCATGATACGTGTCTGCGTTATTGCCGGCCATTCGCGCAAAAGGCCACTAACCAATGGCAGAATGACCATGCAAAATTTATATGCGATTCGCGTAATTCCTGCGACGAGAGTGTTAACGACTTTCATGAATAGTCCTCTTCTGCAATCTTGTTACAGCTATTTTGCGTTGCAATGTCGAACGTGCGCACCGCGTGAAGAGCGTTAATTAAAAGAATGATATCACTTTCAATATCCTCGTTTATAACAACAGCGGTGTTTCGTTCAATTTGACTTTTATTCACTTGGTAGGGTACACGTGTTCGGAAACAGTAATTAATTAAATTCACGTAAAAAATTGACATTAACGGTGAACGGTCACATAGTTCGCAGGTTACGTACGTCTTGTTTAGGCTTAAAATATGCGAAATGCGAGTTTGGTTTTTAGCGATAATTAAAAATTTTTTTATTCCCCGTTTTGCTCGTAAATCTTTTTCACTGTAATTACGTAAAAGGAACATAACAGCAGAATTTCATATTTCGCGCAAAAAATATTGCGTGGTAGTGACGACAAAATATTCGAAAAGCGTTATGAAGATAAAATAGACTGGCTTACAATAAATCGAAACATACGCAAGTCACTTTTCTAATCACTATCGCCATCCCCTTTCATATTTATGAACCATTAGAGATATGAAAAATGGAATCGGATTACTTTCTATCCCCTCACGAATTTTTCTTCGAAACAATGCTTTCATATCAATACCACTACATCCGCATAAAAAATGAAAAGCCTTTCGCTCATTCAGTGACTATCCGAATCGACTGAATACACGCGAAAAATGATGGATGTATTTTATTTATAAATCAGGGATCTTTTCACATTTTCTCCTCCTTGCTCGCAGACTTCGCCGGAGTGAAAGGGAAAAAAGTCGGGACGAAGGAAAGTTCCGCAGCGAACGGTGGAGAGAAAGTGAACGAAGAAGCAACGCACTCGTAGTGATGGATTGGCCCGAGCCAATCACCTCGTTTGTATCCATTTGCCACGAGAATATTGTTCCTGGGAAAGCACACGGAGCATATATACACCTTTTTCATCGTCGCTTAACACCAAGATTTTCCCCAAATCAATCCTCACACCGTTCACCCTGATCTTTCTTCAGAGATATTTGTCAGATGCGCGTAACTGATTGTCCGTTAACGTGTTACATTTATCACTGCTTACTAATTGGATACGAGAAAGCTCGTAACGAGAAAAGTATTTTTGTTAATACGCATTGTTTTTTCCACAGTCCCGTCACGTTCGCGCCCGGAATCAATTTTCCATACACGACCGTGCGGAAGGAATGCCTCTTCACTTGCGGCAAACAAAATCGAACGCTTTTTTTCCCTTGTGAATTTTCTTTCACAAAAGACTCGTCCCCTCCCCATCCCTCGGTCGCGGCTCGTCTTGAGCGGCATGACACCACGCATAGCGGAGCTTTCACGCGACGGTAATTTCATTTTCGCAACGAATTTACCTTCCACGCCTCCTCCGCCTTTCGACGACGCGATCGCGCTAAACGCGCCGTTTCATTTACACGCTTTGCAGCGCTCCCTCCCCCTTTCTCCCTCGACTCCCAACCCCGGCACATTGCGGTGGAGCCGCGGCAATTTTTGCCGCCGCGCGCTGCCCGCGACGTAACAAGGGACGCGTACGCGGAATGCAAATGACGGACATTATCCGGGCCGCTTTGCGTGCTCGAAACGCTCCGAGCCGTTTCCACCGGCTCGGGGCTAAGTTCGGGACGCGCTCTTGCGACATGGCGCTGGTCCGAAATTGTTGCATTACGTCCGCACTGGCTGGCTCGCGTATAAAAAGTGCCCCGTAAGTGCTTTGAATTCCAGATTCAGCGATCAAAAGTTGCCTTCGCTCGTAAATAAGGCAAACCAGCCTCGCTCGAAACTTGCCTCCGCCGCGCCGCGGCAACGCTTATTTAAATAATAGGGACGCGGATGTGGCCGGATTATCCTAGATCAAAGATAAAACTATTTATACACACGCGCTCGTCTCGCCTCGCTATTTTTCTCGCGTGTATTTGTTTCGGCGCTGCGTCGCGCTCGTTCTCGCGTGTAAATTCCACGCTATCGGTAATTGGACACCGAAATGCGCTGCGCGAATTTAATAACCGGCCGCTGATAACCGAATTTTGCAAAAAGGTCCCCCTCAACGATTCCGAAATATGAAATTACTTTGTCCTCGTGAAATTACACCGATGCTTAATTAAGGGAAGTAACCGTTTCGCAGAGAAATATCGTTCGTGCGATGTAACTCGAAAGAGAGAGAGAGAGAGGGGGGGACGAAGGGGAATTTCATGTGTTAGTTACACCTGCGTCTGTATACATTACGTAACAATACGTGTAGACGCAAGAACTGTTTGACGTGTAGGTGCGAGACTTGCCATATTGGGGACATCAAATCCGTACGTGCTCGACATACATAACACTCCGCCCGGCGAAGTTTCAACCGCCTTGCCTGGTGTAACACCCAGCAAACTCACGGGAAGGGGCGGATATTGTTTACGTGCTTTTCCTGAAAGACTCGCGATACTATGCACATACTCGGCCCGACGGGTAGTAATGCGATAATGCGATACTCGAGTCCTTCGTTCATGAGCCAATTGAGAAAAAAATTCTGTAATAGAATCGGCTGCGCAACTCGCATTCCAACGCTCGACCGTTGTTCGCGCGCGATAGAAATCTCGCACGTAACGATAATCATAATTTTCGAAATGTATCCCCTTTACGGGCACGGGTGTACGAGCCTTGTATTCAACGGACGCCGGCCCGCGTCCACTGAATACATGATATTCTCTCTCTCCGCTTTCCCGGCGCAAAACTCAATAAAATGTACCAGTGCGTCATTTCCCATATTTATAAGATTGATTATTTCATCAGGCGAATCGAGCTTCGCAAACCGGTAAATACAAGGAAGATCATTGCTGGAAATGGTCGATAAACGAATCGGAGCGAGTCGGTTGTAAATGGCGGTGGTGTGGGTGCTCGGTAGCGCGGCACTTGAGAAATGTACTTAAAATTCCGGGATTCCCGATATTTATGGAGAAAGGTGCGCCGGCGTAAAACCGGGATAAGGAAAGGATGTATTGGACGACAAGGTGTAGCAGGAAAGTCGGCGTGTATGCACCGGGCGGGGAAGTGCTTAGAAATGCCAGTCAGGTGATTGCGTTGCGACATGGCTGCGGGTGACATTGATTATTCGCGCAGCAAAAACTCGGTTTATGAGACAATCCAGTCGGGGCGAGGCGCGAGGGGATAAAAAGAGGGCAGGGGGAGGCGAAAGACAAGGCGAGAGTCACGACAGACAATATCATAAGCGATTCGAGGCACGCCATCGTCCTCGCTCGTTCGTGACCCACCCCTTATGAGCGATCTATATAGGTATCAAGAGCGGCGCTCATTTCTTTGAAGCATTCGTGTTTAATTTCTCCGACATTCTCCGTCTTTATTGCTCTGATATTTTACGATCTTACATTCACTGTACAACCTTCTGTATATATTGGATTGAGCATTAAACTCTTAGTCACATTTGTACGGTTAACAGCCGGCCCGCGTTAACCCTTTTGCGACAGTGCTATTTTTCCCGGTTCACCCGCTTCCGAGATATCTTCCGTATGAAACCATTTTTTACAGTATTACTTCCGCCATCCCGCTGAAAAAGTGGATTATGCTGGGTATAAAAAGATATCAGTGTACCGTTATTTTTTGTTGTACCCCGCACCATCCATTCTCCCGAGGCGTGTTTTACCAGTTTGGTGCTCTTGGCACGGGGATCTTGTTAGCCTCGATTTAATAACTCCGAATGAAGCCGAATCGCGAGACGTCTTCTGCCGTTCGCTCTCGTTTATGAACAATAAATTGTTAAGGGTATTTTTTTAAAAGCCGCACTTTCCTCGGACGAAGCTTAAGGCCGAGGGTGGCGGGGGGAGAAGTGCAATTAAAAAATGCAAAAAGCGTCAATGGAGTGTCTCGTTGAGCGACACTCGCGAATACTGTTAATTAATCGGCGTCACTTGCGTGTTCGCTACTCGCAGTCCCCTTTCAATCTCAATTGATAACTCGACCGAATATAACGAAGGAACGAAAAATCCAGCGTCTTGAAGCGAGACTCTTCCAATTTCCCACCATCTTTATTCATCCATCTTCGAGTCAACATCGCCGGGGTAAAAGGGTGGAAAAAGGTCGGCCTCGTCTCGGAGGGCGAACAACATAAACATCTTCCCAGCGCTCTCTTTGTTCAACTAATCACCGAGCTGCCAATATTTCCGCCGGCTTTCCTCTCGCCGGCCCGCGATTTCCACGAGCGAGGCAAGATTTTCGAGATCGGTCGGCGAACGGTTCGCGCGGGAATCGAGAGGCGTCGGGGCAAAAGGAAGCCGACGGAGGCGTCGGTCGAACCCGACTAACGCGGCAGGAATAGCGGTATTTGGGAAAAGAAAGAGTCGGGAATCCGGAATATCGCGGCGATCGATATTACGAGCGGCTGCCGCTGCCGGCAGCGCATTGTACGAAGTGGAAACAGGATTGCGGGAGGCCGGAATGGAATTTCGACGATGACGAAGTGGCCGCGTCATTACTTGTCAATATTACCCGAGCCGCTGAATCGATGACGTCACTTAGGTTTAATCAATGAAATACGAATCACGTCTTTGATACGGCTAATAGCCTTGTCAAGAGCACCAGTCATTACCGATTGCGTTTACTGGATTATGGATGAGTCGGAGCAAGCGTGTCATTTGTGCGCTATCGGAAAACGAGTTTCATTCAGACGCACCGGAGAATCGAGCGGATTCGCGAACCATTACCGGGAAACCTTTAAAGCGTTAAAATGGAAATTTGCCATTTGACGAAGCATCGTTTACACCGTGAAAAAAAGCGAAAGAAAAAGAATGCCTTTTCACGAATTAAACCGTTCGCGTCGTAAAACCGGTTGGTTAACTGGCGATAATCGAGCCACGTAACGTTTCCTATCGCGTTTGCGTCTTATTCGAACGGATCGAACCGCCGCCATGTTTTCCTGCGAGTGTTAATCAAAGAAGTGTGCAACAGGGGACGGCGGGAAATCATACATATTTTTTCACGTAAAAATGCATCATTGATATAAAAGCTATGAAGACAAAAGGACGGAGTTTCCAGACTCCCATAAGAGCGCGGAGGCTGCACGGATGAATGGCTGGCGTCGATGGTGTCGACGCGGCGGAGGGAAGGGTCAGACGCGGGCTTGGGGATAGGAGGGTGAGGTCGGCAGGGGAGCGCGGGTCGGGGGGAGAGTGACAGACGGAGAACCCTTCTCCCGCGGGTCGGCATACGGAATGGGAGCACTCATAAAACTGAAGGACATGTGATTTCCCCCAGGAGAACCATAGCGGAATGCTGCGCATCTTCCTTCGCTCTCGCCTGCATATTTAAACGATTAGGATTAGGTTATTTCGAGAGCGGCCGAGAGAGAACGTTTTGGCAAACAATGCGAGAACGTTTAACCTGTCGTGTTGCCGGCTTCCCAAAAAGTCGCCGCAGCTCATTTGCATCCGAGAGGAGTTTTCGGGGCCGAAACCTCGGCGCTATTCCATTACGGCGAATATTACACGAATCAATAATTAGCCGTGTACACGGCGAGCGATCAAACATATATTACCATTAAATCAATTAATTGAATATGTATTTCGATTAATTAGCGCGTGCGATAATATTGCGGAATAATAGCGACGAGGCGGTGATTACGCGAAGCTTCGTCCGTTGTCGAAGGTACTGTGTACACAAGTTGTTGATATTAATCCAAAAAACACGTGTTCCCAGCCACGAGGGGACACGTACACACGTGTGCGGTTTAACATTGGGAATTCATTGCGAGTGAGCAATGGTTTCCGCGAGGTTCCATGCATCTGCATTTAAGCACTTCTTCGGCAAGCGCATGAACGCCCGATATGTATAACATATTCGATGATAATACCCGGAGGCGCAAACCGTGCGGTGCCTAAAGCGGCGTGATGTAGATTTTAAAGTGAGCAAACGCCTCGTAAATGAATACAATGGCAGTACACGGTTTGGATGCAGGAAGCGAAATCGATGCCTTCGCGCGCTCCGGCTCGCTTTTAATGACGTTATTCCCCGCCTCCTTCCTCATTTTTGTCTCACGCATTGAGAAAAATGTGGCCGGATGAGTATGATATACACAGCGACGGCTTTCACGCCGCTATAGAGTATAACTTGCCGTATAACGTCGTGTCGATAATCCGCATTAATTCTATGATCAAACTTTCTGTGGCGTAGGTGTACTGTAGACAATCCTCTTCCTCTTTGCCCGGTCGTAATCTCGCCCAGAAATGTTATTTACGTTCCGTCATTTTGCGACATAGTTGAGATGCTTCTGGAGGGGGGAAGAGGAAACCACAAACGGTTGAAACGAGGTTTTCCTTCCTCCCCGTTATCCTCGCTGTTGACAAAACGAAAACGAATCTCGGCGATACTGACTTAAAGAGAATCTTCGGCCGAAGTTGCCAGAGCGAAATCGGGAATCGATTGTTTTTAGGTGTTCCATATACCGACACAACTGGGCTGATTCGTGTCGGAGCAGAGCCGTGATCACGGAACGCCGGGACCGATGAGACGAGAAGAGTTTCTCTAATATAACAATAAAGAACCGTGTTTTAATAACAGGCGATATTTATCCGTTCCTTTTTGTCTCCAACGCGTCTTTCTTCTCCCTTGACTTACCCTCCGGAGCGCTGGCAGACTTAGAGGTCTCCAAGTTGCGAGGAGTACAGGTATTACGACGGGGCAGACCGCAAAATATTTTCAGTGGTCCGGGCGAGTATAGCGGCGGCCGAGGCGGGATTGGGCGTACGCGGCGGGAGTTCCTAAAGAGGTCCCTGGGTCGATACCTCGGACGTGCCAAGAAGTCTCATGGATTCCGATACATCTAGCGACATGTGCTCCGGGCAATAAAAGCCGAAAGTAGCGCGGCTCAAAGGATGATGAGTTATCGCTCGCGCGGACGTAGCCGCCGGGCTCGCTTGTTTTCAGCTACCTTCCTCCCCCCCCGCACACACACGCCCGGATAATCGACTAACAAGACTCTTTTCACGGAGTCACACCCATCGCGCAGACCCTTCTGCGTAATAACCGCTCTCTACGCCGCGTACACCCTCCGAGAAGCGGACCTACGATCTGCAAACGCCTCGACGTGGCGAGAGACCCTTCTCTGGCTACTCCACCCACGACGGAGGAATAACGCCCGGTGGGCATTCGATCTGCCGGTGAAGAAGAACGATTGTAGGCAGAGAACGATCTACAGGCAGAAAAGAACGATCTTGCAGAAATCACGTACGTGTATTGTGGTGAAACATATTCGGCCAACTGTGTACTTAGAGAGTTTCGGTCGGTCCGGTGAGGTCGCATCGCAGAGGTGATATAACGTGTAAGGAATGTGCCGGAATCTCGCGTGAATAGAAGAACCGAAGCAAAGGAGAGAAGGAAAAAGAGTGGAAAGGAGAGGGCAGCAGCATCGAAGAGCCGGGCGAGTCTCACGGACCACTTCTCGGGAAGCTATGTGCTCCCTGAATGCGGCACACGAGCGCACACTGGTCTCAGTGTGCGTGCATGTGTGCGAGTAGAGGGTTGTCGGTACACGCTCGCTCGTTCGAGCCTTCAAAAGGCAGCTACTCCTGTCTTCCTCCCCGCTTCGCGCAACGCTTCTTTCAAATAACTTTTTACACTTCTCTACTTCTTTCACCCTCTTCCCTCTCCGCCCTTCTTTCATCCTTTCTTTCTTCCTCTCCTTCGCGCCCACCCTGCGGCCGGACAATGGTAGCATCATGGCGATTTAACTTAAAACGGCCGAACGACTCGGCATTCTACGATCTTCAAAGGGGAAACTCTCCAGTCGGGAGTTATATCCCGGAAATAAGTGGATATTTAAGAAGCCGGGAATATGACGAAGCGTCAACTTCAATTTTCGGACATTCGATTCGAGGACAGATCGATTCGATGAAGCGAATTACTGAGAAAATGAGTTTCGAGCGAGAGGACTGAAAATCGTGATACCCCGTCCGAGGGTCACCGTTGTGGAACAATACTCATGGTTCGTGTATGTAAATGACAACTGAAGATACTTCCAAGTCCTGACACTTTAAATCGTACGAAAATAAACGCGTTGTCTTGGTCGCAAACAAACGACCCGTCCACTTTAAGATTAAGACGTCCCGATTTTCAACCGCTCATTTAAAATCGCGTGCACGACAAAGACCATCCATCTTTGTTAAAAACACTGGTTCCAGCTCTATTGATCAAGAATTGGGTCATTTACTTCGCTTGCACCTCAGTCAACAATAGCGATACTTTTTCGCAGCCGGCTATAAAAATTTACCGACTCTCGTTCAGTCGTTTTCCGGATGTCCCGTAATATACGATAAAATGTAAATAAAAGGCAAAATAAAATTTCGCTTCCATCGGTAAATCGTAATTTATCGTTTCTTTTAGAGGCTGTTATTTTTCAGTTGGTTAGGAAGCATATTTGAAAACCATCGCGTGTATTTCTCAACCTTCTTCTCTCCACCCCTTTTCCGGAAGTCTGTGATATTTTGTTAATTTCGAGAATTCATTTGCCGTTTCCAGTCGTAATTGTGAAAAATGACGAGCTCTTTACGGCGCACTGTGGAATAATTCGGACATTTTTCATCAAAACACCCTGCTGCAGGATGTCGACTTGGAGAATCCTATGTTTCGGGTAAAAATAACAAATTAAATATATATAGACGTGCGCGTAAACCGATTTGAAATACCGTGAAATTCCTTTAGCTGCAATATCGGAATTAGTATGATAATTCCAATATCGCAGTAAAAGATCAGCGATGCGTGCCGCGGAAAAACGAGCGAACGGTTGCAAAAGACGATTATTCTGGCGAGATGAGCACCAAAGTCACGATTTGTAAATAATCGATAAAACCGATGAACGGCGGTAAAGCGGAATGCGCGTAAAGGTCAGCGTAAAGTCGCGCAAGTGACAGCGAGCGCCATTACTTTTTCAAGCTAGCCTTTACCATTTCGAGCGCGGCCAGCCGACCTTTCCCGAATCGAGAGAGAATCGACGTCACTCGCGGAACGGTAAGTCGGCGGAAATGCGGAGATGCACGTCGAAGTATCCGACGGAAAAAAAGTCTGACGCTTTGCCAATCCTTCATTCTCTCTTTCATTTTCCCGGCTAGTTGCCTTCTTCACTTTCCGCGGTCGACCGGTCTCAATCATAAATCCAAGCGCAGTTCCCACACATACATACACGCACGCACATACACAACCGTGTGGGAACAGCGAGACTACTAATTCCGGGTTGTGTCAGAGGCTGCTTAACATGGCCGGTCCGAGCCATTGGCACCGGTTCAAAAGCTGTCCGATTTTCGACGGATCTTCGACGCGATTTCCCGCGCACAAACGCAATAACGCGCGCACGAACGCGTTTTCCGTCAGCCGGGTAAACAAATTCGAGTTCGCCATCAACGTCGCCACTCCTCCCGAATTATTCCCCGATCCGGCACATTCGAACGAGCGCCATCGCTTGCAAACTTCCCTCCTTTATTCCGCAATGCGAAGGAGTCACGAACTATCCGACGGAAATTAGCGTTCGAGCTTTTGCCGGAATTTACTTTTCGTCCCGGATTGCAACGCGGATTCGGCCGTTAGCGAAAACTAACTGTAATGAAGATTTGAGTGCGCGATCGTTCGGGAGAAAAGTGGCGGAGTTAACGCGTGTATGGCCCACGTCGTTCCGACGCTGGATTCTACCGCGGAATAAAGACGATCCTTCGGGCATAAATCGCCGGTTTCAATTTAACGACGCCGTTGGAGTACACTCTCGGGGGTATCGCTGATATAGCGCGCGGTAATTGCGGGAATATCGTTTAATTAATGTTATTCAGAAAGCATTAAAATACCGACCATTTTTAAGCACGGGGAAGCGCACTGGCGTGGGATGGGAGCCGATAAAACGATTTATGTTGAGCGAGGCCGCTTCTCGCAGAAAGGAATTACCACCAATTACTGTTGGCCGTTATATTTGAACGGATAGTCGGAAGATCCGATTATTGCCGTGCTTTACTTCTCCGGATATGGGGAAAGGTGTAGACGCGGTTACCCGAAAGTCTCTCGTATCGCGATTGAGTAGAAAAAGAAAGGAAAAAACGTGACTTGGTTATACGCCCGCATGCTCGGTTAACCTCCCTGCTCGGATAACCGATACAGAAGAAATCGGAGGGAAAGTCACAGCAGCGCTCGTTAGCGGAGCCAATTCCGCGAGAACAAGCGCGAACGACCGTCGCGATGTATTCGGCAAACTCCAGAGTTCTGATGGCGATTTGATTTGAATCGCGGACGTGAATTGGGTTTGCCGGGGGTGGAAGGTGGGGGGAGAGGTTCGTGTGCGTGGCATGGACGACGCGAATCTAATGGAGACGTTTCACGGTACGAGACCTGATTTACAATTCCGGGCGACCTGACGCCGGCAATAAGTTTGCCGGCAAGTATTACCTGTCGACTCTGTCAACGCGGCGATTGCTTCGTCCATTACTTCGGCAAACTTATCACTCTTCAAGACGCTCGATCGCGGTCGCGAATTCTCAACTGCCATTATGTATGCAATTTGGCCAGAGCGACGGTAGGCCGATTACGAAGCCGCGTACACGCGTGTCGAACTTCGACATGGCGCAACTTCTCTGTCCGTCTCAGATGCCGCGTCTCCAACAGAAGCCGCTGAAACGCTAACCTAATTTTCCACATTTAGCTAAAAGAACGAATCGCGAATAAATTTCTGCAATCGCGAACTTCGTATCGCAGCTTACAGTCGCGTTAACGAATTCGACCAAAACGCAAAAAAAGCGAGGAAGGCGGATATATTGCTGCAGCCAAAGGAGAACAATGTGGACACATGCCCGATGCTGACATACGGCCGAGTATTGATTCATAATGGAACCGGAGGAGTAGCGTCTGACATGCAACGTTTCACGTGCAGCACACGATCAATGCGTGGCCAACGTCAATCCTGCACTTGACAAGGTTCGCGCGTGATGCCTTCGTACGTGCGCGCATGTTAAGTTACGCGCGCCTTAGTTCTCAGCAGGTATTTAGCCGAGAAATAACGCACGATTCATCCCCGCTTCAAACGAATTATTCACGTTTACATTTGAAAATATAATACTCGTGTGAATTCAATTACAACTGGATTATCGGGTAAGTGTATAAAATAGCCGTATCGTTTATTAGAGCGATATAATGCGCTGGATGGATCGAGCGTTCGACGTTGAATAAGCTTTTTCTATCATCGAGAATGTCTGCCGCGCTGTCGATACATTATGAATGTGAAGCATCGGCAGTGCACGTGAATTCACACACTTCCTGTATCCGGCGCTACCATTTGAATCGAACGATCAATTACGCGAGTCCATTTTAATTGGCGTCCAGCGGTTAATGCAATGCAACGAATGAATCGCGCTCCAATTTAAACACGTAACCATGTTTTTAGCCGAAAACAAAGCCTTTTATGAACACCTTTTAATCGGGATATTACGTATTCGGGCTTTAATCAGCAAACGTGCATAACGCGTCACGTCGAATTTGGGAATTCTTTTGTGCCTCTTTCCGCAACGTTTATCCTTTCCCGCGGCATGAAAACTACGTAAAGTAAACTCGTGTTCACATGTCGACAAGTTCATTAATCCTTAAAACCTTTATTGATATCGTTGCGCGATATCGTTGAGAATAGTCGCTGAACGCGCAATATTTGCGTATGCCGTTACGAAAATGAGTAGTGAATGGTAAAAGCGACTCTCTCGAGGATGGTATAATACGTTATTTATGACAAAAGTTTAGATTTCATCGCGCTGCCTTTAGGACAAAGCTATGAATTACTAAAATAGACCCGGCGCGCCGTTGTACGACAGAGATTTCTTGTTTTGTTAGTCCTACGCTAAAACGTTCGTAATATTTATAACGCCCGAGCACAGATTAATTAACATTTTTGAAAGGTCGGCTAGTTAAGTGTTTGCCTTATTGCACACTATCCTGTTAAATTCGCTCATATATAACGCATTTTTCATAAATTAAGCAAATATTCAATTACTATATAATTAATGAAAAATGGTTTTTTAATTCAGAAGAAAATGAAACTAACCTGCATTTTGTAATTACGCCTAGTACATTGGGGAACTATTTCTTGATCCTTTAGTTCGTATTTTTATACAAATTAATTTCATGTCTAACTACCGCTCTCAGGAAGCTCTCTGTCATTGATATGATTTTTTGCATGCTGCATTCACGCCACGTATGCCCATGAATACATCTTTGGATTTACTTTTATTCAGTCAAGTAGGATCACGAGGTAACTCCACCGGGAGATTCAGAACGGACTGTGAGAATCGTTTCTCCTAACCGATTTCCTCCAGTCTCCGGTTTTCATTCCATTCCTTAATCAATATTTCATGCTGCTGTATCGGGAAAATAATCTGTCTGGCATGTACAACATTCGAAAAGCAATCCTGTTGATTTGATGTTTAAGAACACTACTGCATGATAAATGCAATCGGCTTATGGAATTATTATCCAACGCTGTTATTATAACGTTTGTTAATCTAACAAAATTTGCTCACAAAATTTTTATTTATGATATGTATGTATGATAATGTTGTTGATATATTGCTTGTTTTTCTTACGTAAAATATCAACCTAATTATGCAATTGAATCCGTTTCAGGTGGAAAGCAAATAGTTGCATAAAAACAGTTTGAAAGATGTGAAAATCGTTTCATGAATAACAACTGTTTTGCTTTACGACTGTGTATACGTGATCAGTGTGCTGCAGCACAGGTTTCCTGGCAAAGAAGGATACAAAATTAAAACAAGCTCGCACCCTCGTTGCTGCACGCATGCATACACGTGCATGTAACTCTTCACGTAGATATTATATAATACGGAGAAACGTTATGGGGCGCCCTGTGGCCCATGGCATTGCACCCTAATTCCGCATTGCGGACGACTCGCGTGGCATGTGCAGCCGCATATGGCGCGTGGCTTCCTATTGTGAGAGGTGCGGCCTGCCTAACTGACTTTATGGTTGACCGTGTTACATTTGGGCGATTTCACGACTAGGCATGTGTGTGGCAAGGTGCCGTTAAAAAACGACTTCTTCAATCGACGTTTTTGTGCGAACCACTCTACCAGCGCAGTAAAACATGACTTCATAATATCATAAATTACTTCCCAATCATTAATTCATTCTGCTTCGCTCCACGCATAAATTGCCCGTGTCTATGATAACATATTATTGAGAGTTAAATAATACATCGTTCACCTTATACAAGTATTTGGAAACATTGTAATCTATTGACGTAAAAAATAGTTTATTTTTGGAATCTAAGACAAATTATTGTGCAAATAAGCAGTACTAAATATATGTAGTTATTAAAATAATACTACATATAATGCATTACATAATAGATTAACTTTAAACTTTATAAAGTTTTTGTTTTATCATTAATTAATTAAATTTACATGCATTATTAATAATTATTAATAAAAAGAAATCAAATGTTCTTCAATAATTAAAAACTCTGAATTTATAATTATAAAGTATACGGCACTGCATCATTTATGACTTCATTATCACATTACACTGTCATGCAATGTAAAATAAATTTCTACATCAATTCCTGCCTGTTGTTAAATGTTGCTACTGCATAATGTAGTCCTCATAAAAATCAAGAATGGATAACAATCAGCTTCACCAATGAATTTTGCGATATGAAAATATATTTGATAAATGTTTCAATCAATTGAAATTGAAATGTCCGCCATCCTTAAACAAAATAATGTTAGAGACGTAAGAAAAATGAATATTTATCAGTTGAGAGAATACTTTAATGTATTAATTCATTAAATATGTAGAACATGAGTTTTATCGTTGCCAAAATTTTCATCACAATTTATTTAAATGTATAAAAATATGAAAGGAACTTTCGAATAATATGTGGCTTTGCATGACTATCATTTATGTAAATATTATATAGATATTGTTTACATATGTACTTTACGTATAATAAATTGAATGTGCATTAATGAACGTTTTTACCAAAAAAACCTTACCTGCACACGGATAAAAAAGAACAGGTACACGTCATACATTCGGAATATATTTGATGCTTAGCTATGTTTCTGATACACGGCCTCAGTTACGTCTATAATACACGGAACGTTGTTTTAAATAAATCCTATATAAAATACTTTAAATGGAAAGATCAAAATACCTAATAAAATCAGAGCGTTGTCGTAATGCAGATTAATTCTGACGCAACGCACAGTTATGTTGTCCAAACAACCGACATTTTGATCGTTATTCTAGCATTTTATTAGTAACAAACGCCGCCGCTTATTTGTCTGAAGTAAGTCTTAGGCTGTATTCACAGTTCTCGACCGCAACGAACTCGCGTGGATAAGAACATTCTCGAATAACCAATAAAGTATTCGTATCTTCACTTTTTACGTCGTCTATCAATTTAGTCAAAAAATTATTAATTAAAGGTAACGATTATTAAAACACGTCAAGAAGTTGCAAATCATGTTAAAACTAAGGTCAAAATGGTTTATATGTTGATATTTTCGTACAATAATTAGAAAGCACGCGACTGTTGACATTGCTCTGTGACACTTGCCGGGACGAGATGAACGAGTCTAAACACGCACCACCATGCACAAAATGGCGGCGTGTAGCAAGTGAGCTTGATATCGGTCGCGAGCGGTTTGAACACGCCGTTATTCACACATTGTAATCGCGTATAAACAAGTATACTTATTACTGTAAATTTGCGGCAAAATACGTATAAATACGGGTGTGCAGTGTAAATGTGAGTTTCTATCGAATTCCGTGAATTGTGTTACAGTTATCACTCGTGCAAAGTGAACGAATCGCAATGTTGCAAAACAAACGCGAATACAATCATTTCAAATCGTCAGTGCTCGGTAGGTGCCCTTGGTGTTTTTTTCATCAAATACTGATGAATGAAAATAAATATTTCAAAAACATTTCTTGCCGTTTCGAATTAAAGGTTATTATAACATTTTACAAAACCACCGTTTATAAATTAACAACAGGCAAAAAATTACTACAATGTGAATCATACTGTATATACATTCGAATCCAACAATTCATTTTACATTTTGATGTATTTTAACTGTCTCAGGTAAGTGGAAATTCATACAAATCTGAAATAACGAAGTTCGAACATATTGTTTGTATTTTCCTCTGTATTAACTTGTATTTAAATGGAAATTAATTATTAATAAAATTTTATACACAGGGAATTATATACATAACTATTCGTACGTAGTTTCACAAATGATGGTATTTATATTTCTTTTTTTTATATTTCTTTTTTCCCTTACATCTGTTTTTCCATTAGTCATTTTACCAAACTTATTCATACAGTAACTTCATCAATCATATATAATGTTACTGATACATTTACAAATATATAAAATTAATTGAAATTGATGAATTAAAAATGAGAATGTAGTGAAATAATATACCTATTTTCATTGTATTACTTACAAAACTGTCTAATTCGTTAAAAACAGAAGCATGTGGATACACATTTTATCATAATGAAAAGTTGCAAAATACAAACAGACGTATAATTTTATGTAAAACAATTTATATTTCCAACATGCCAGTTAACGTTTAATGAACACCGCTTTATACATTTTCGGCGGATTTTGGACATTAGCCAAATGTACGCGTACAATATGTAAATGGCGTATTAATATTCCTTTGAATAAATAGCGGAAATTTCTTTATTTGGGAATACCGTGGGGAGAAAATAGCAGTTGTATCAGATCAAAAGACTACATATTACGTACAACTACAGTTACGCATGTGCCGCAGTGTCGAATATTCTCTCGGTCAGTAGGGTATTACAAGTCACTTATCAACATTGTCCTAATTAACTGCTACAATACCGGAGACTGTTAAGCAGATAACGTCACTAGTCTTTCCTTCTCTATTCAAAACGCCCGACATTATCAGGTGTCTTGCGTAAATAAATGAAGACTACATTTACTTTGAACGAATTAAAATTACACTGTAAAATACGCGTTGTTGTATGGTATATATATGACACATATATGACAACAATGTTGACAGACCCACGTGATTTCTGGGCAGTGCCACCCTTCAAACGATACGTGTCAAAATTTCGATTTTGACTCGAACAATTTTACACGAAAATTTGAGCATGCGTAAGTTGCCTTCGAAGTGGATGCCGCGTTTGTTCTATCTGGAGCTGTTCGAGCGAGATAAAAAAGATTCCTTGCGTCGGTATGTGACAATGCGATGTGTGACGATGAAACACGGATCCACTACTACACACCCGAATCAAACACATCGTCAGCTGAGTGGACAACAGCCGGTGAAAATCGTCCAAAACGACCAATATGCCAAAAGTCAGTTGGCAAGGTTATGGCGTCCGTATTTCGTGACGCGCATGGTATTTTCTTCATCGACTATCTTGAGAAAGGTATAACTATCAATAGCGAATATTGCACACGTCGAAACTTGTATATTGCATATCATCGAATGTGAATAGCGATTGAGTGTAGAAATCAAGAGAAAACGGTCTCACAGACTTATCGAGTGATGCGTTATATAGATATATATGTACGTATAATTACGTATAATTAAATACATACATACGTAATACTGTTTATTACAACCGTATCTACGTACTGTGAAGTACGCACATATTTACGTTGAACCAACAGTAATACCTCGGTGCATACAAATAAATAAACAACGTTAGCGCGAGCCTAAAACGTGCAATAAATTCGTTTGCGCTTCCGAACGAATAACCAATTCGTCTCGGTGAATTGGTAAGGTAGCGGGGAAATAAAAGCGTTATTGCAGAAAGAGAGACAAATTGCCGCGGGTAAGGTCGAACTGAAATAAACTGCAGTCTCATGGATTCCGCCGTTATCTTCCTTTCATTCGCGACGAGGATGTACGGGCCAGGGAGCGCGACTTAAAACTTCTTAAAGAGCCGGTGCGCGCCATCGCGCACAGAAAATATGCGAAGGACTGCGGTAATTCATGGCGGAGATGGCATAGCAATCAGCTCCGCGAGGGGGAAACTGGGACGCGAGACATTTACATTATGCATTCTACGGGAAGAGTCGGGAATCGGTGAGCGGAGCGACGAGATAGAAGGTGGCTCGAGAGCGAGGATGGTTGAGCCGATAGACTCGGTAAAAAGACAGTCGGAACGGGAGATTAGGAAAATATGTGGGAGAAGCGGCTGCTTCCGCCATTTCGCGAAATAATTATTCCACTCGCCGTTCTTTTTTTTCCGTAACTGCGCCTGTTCCTCGATCGCGCGTCGGATTTTATAGCGACGTTAATTGAGCGTTGTTAACGCGGCTTCTTCGCGCGAGTTGGCGAGCGTTGGCGCAAACACGGTTCGCCGAAAGTTGGATGAAAATGTGCCAGTCGCAAATAGAGTTAGGGATCACTGTGGCTGCGTTTGGTCGGCAGACCGCGACGCGGAAAGTATGGACGTCAGAAGCAGGACAGATTAGATCGAGATAGGATATCCTGCAGGACCTTCCGAGTTTCCATATACGGACGGCAAGTGTTTTGCCGGTAAACGCGCTCGGCTAACTACTGCTAAGTGAATGACGCAGATTGGCTTATGGACTGCGAAAGCTTGTGCCAGGGGAGTCAGCATCTGTCCGCTAACAAAATCACTCCGGAGACGCGTCTGTTCGCTACGTTTCAAACTGTTATTGCATTCGCGCGGGCGTTTCTTTCGTCGCTCTCTGCCCTTCCACGGTTTTTCACTCGTCGCGTGATTTAACCGATTTATCAGAAACGATTCACCCCTCCTCCCCTCATCCACTTGGCAGTATCAACCGCATAAAAGATATTTCCCAATGTTGTCCCGCAAAGTCGCACTCTCTCCCCGCGAAATTCCCCCTCCCTTTTTCCCTACTCTTTCGAAAGCCCTGCTAACACTTTATCAAACCATCGTCTTTTGCAAGGCACGACCCTTACATTCATGAAACGGACCCTCGCGCGTTATTCCACCGCTTTCTTCCTTTCACGCCATCGTTGTTCTCGTCTCTCTCTCCCTCTCTCTCTCTCTCATAACGCCTCGTCCCTCGTTCTCTTCTATCCTCCGCAATGCCAATCTATTTAATTTAAACAACTTTTCCAAGTTTTCCGCAAGAGGACTGGGGAAGCGTCGCACGCGCCCGTGTACCAGCACATGTTTGTGTGCGAATTCGCTCAGCGAATGGTTCGCTCGGTCCTCGTTCCACCTCTCGTTAGTCCCTTCTCCATCTTTCTAGGTACGGCGTCCTTTTATACGACACCAGATAACTCATCCCCGCCGTCTCGCCGTCTCTATTCTTTGCCCGATACTCGCAGTCGACGCCTTTATTCACTGATTTCATTCCGAAATAATTCTCGAGATAATGACTTCATTTTGTCCGTCCTTGCACGCCCTTTCTTCATCTCGCGGAGCAAGCCCCGGGCGAAAAATTAAAAAGCCGCTCGCCTCCTCTCCGCTGCGCGGAATCAAAGAGTGAATTTGTCATCGCGAAATATCCAGCCATCGGGCGCGGGGTCGGCAACGGCTTCAATGCCAAATGGAAATGTCCGCTTGGGCGGATGAAATTAACGCGGATGGTTCAACTGTCGGTTAAATCGATATAAGACATGACACTCCCGATGAACCCGGTGTTGATTGCAAAGGGAGTGTTTCATTTTACCTTCTCTCGCTGAGTGGAATTATGAGATTCGAATACTTACCTTTCATTAAGTCAAATTACGCCGGCTCTTCGCTCATTTGCGCTTTCCCTTAAACAGTTACACGACTTTTATCGCTTATTGCCAACGTTGCGATTGTTCTACCCTCCGCCTTCTACGCGGAATTAATTAACCCGAATGGTCCGGTACGTTACTCCCGTCCGAGTAATGCTGTTGTCGATATCACGGAAATAATAACGCTGGTCGCGAGCGTCTTCGGAATATAACGCGACTTTCGACGAAACGCTCCGAACGATAAATGATGAAAAGTTGCCGACTATTGATTTTTAATAAGTTCGACAGTATTTTTCTATTAAAAGTTAACGCAAGGAAGATTCGAGGATCAAAAGTTTATTGCCGCGGAATGAAACGTACAATGAAAACTTTCCGTCGAAGTTGTTAATATTAAATCGATAATGCGACGTCCGCTTTTAATGAAATCGAATCAGAATTTCTTACTGCGATAATTACGTTACACTGCTTTCTCGTAGTACGAAATACGCCGACGAATAGTTCGGATTTTTTCAATCAGACAATTTATCATAGTCCCTGTTAAATCGTAGCGGAAAGTTTGCGCGAAGCAACTTTAAACAGGTCGCTTCGAGTAAACTCCGCCGTCGCGTTTCATCGAACGCGCGTTTCTTCCATCGAAGCCAATTTATAATAAGTAGCCTCGAGAGAGATTCGCGTGCACATTAGAATGCCAGATTCGCTGTTGAACTTCCTTTTCGCGGAATACGCGCTTGATCGGATTAGACGGCGCTTATCCGACGGCGATAAAGCGCCGCTTTATACCGACGATTAGTATCAGTTTGATGAAGGGTCCAGGCTTTTGTAAAGAGTGTAAATTCATGAAGCGAAAGACGCGGCGTGGCGATAACGTAGGCTCTCTTTGCCGCCGCTAGCGCTTCACCCCAGCGACCGTTCCTTCGCCTCTGTCGTTCCTATCGAGTTTCTCCCCGCCGGCCTCCGCCCTCTCCCCACCGTCTCTCTTCATCGTCAACTCCCGCGTGGATAACAAAATGACAATCTTCTTGCGCGACAAAAGAACAAACGATCATGCATCAAGCGGCGCGCTGATTTGAATGTTTAATGGTCTTTAACTCGGGTGATAACGAGACCGGGGGGAGAATGGGGAGGATTTTTATGCGCTATTCACACACCGTGAATTGAATATTTTTGTTTATCTCGGCGAGCTGCGCGAGCGGCATCCTCGCGGGACTTTTATCGCCGCGTCATTTCGTCAACGTATTTTTCATTTCCGAGATGTCGCGCAGTAAATTTGTTGAGACGGCGGCACTGCCGTTGTAACGAGCGGCGAGTTACGGCGGGAAATTCCCGCGCACCTCGGGCGATCCGAAGGAAAATCCGCCTCGACTCGTATCGAGCGATTCGCGTTTGCACGCCTGTGCAAATGGAAACTGCTATTATGCTAATACGACGGCGCGGCCTGCTCGGTGTCACAAATCTAAAAGGTGTCTGCATTCGATCCGCAGCGGTACGCCGTCGAGGAGCAAAGAGATACAGGGAATTGGCAACGGACGAGACAGGGTGTGGATGCTCGGGGACAGTTAACCTACTATCTAGCGTGTTTATGCTAATGCCTGCCATACTGCTGACCTCGGCGCGCCATGCATATACATCAGCCCGGCTCACTTTGACGCTGATCCATCTAGCCGGTAGTCAACCCTTCGTGTCGACACCGCTTTCATTGCTTCTCTTCTAATTTCCAATGCAATTTCTCCGAGCCACTTTCAATACCCACGTTTTCTTTACCACCCTCCCCTCCCCCTCCCACCCACACTACGCGCCGATGCATTCGCGACAAACGTCGGTAATTTGGTCAGTGCAGGGAGCGGCCACGTTGCTCGATGCCGGCCCGCTCTCGACAAAAATTAAGCGACACATAAACGCTGTGCTTCGTTATTGTTCCGTTTAGCGTCTTGCGGCGATATGCTTTTCGGCAGCGTGTTCTCGTCTTCCGGATACTCGTTAGCGACCCCTCGCTTATTGAATTCGCATCAGAGCGGAGAGGGGGGAGGGAGGAAACGGCGAAGGACCCCGTGAATGCGTAATCTCATTCATTTTTGCACGCCCTTTACGGCAAGAGTAACGCTTGGGGAGTAAAACGGCCGCGAGGACACAATACCACGGCTCTGTCCTCCTCATTTCCCTTCGTTCCGATTGCCAACGCAAATGGCCAATTGGCTTGTCTATTTGAAATCTGAAGTTGGGTTTTACTGGGAAGGTCCACAGTGGGTAGGATGGGCAGAGAGAGCGGAGGGGTGGCGAGTGGGTGGCGGAAGACCGGAGATCCGGATCCGAGCGTTTCTTCTGGAATCTGTTGGAATTTAGCATCGGAGGTACCCATCCACCCACGCGGTATTCAAGGGGAACTATTTTCGTTTTGCATTTGCTTTATCCCGGCGTTCATCGATGCGTATTTTCGCAAATGGCTGTCCATTTGCGGCGCGGCAAGGTCGACTCGGACCCCGCTGTCCGAGACATCCCACGCATGGCTTCGATCACAACCGTTATTATTTCCTCGAGTCTTTTCAGAAAAAATGCGGCGATCGAGACGAGCTACGGCGGGCGGGAGTTTAATGCGGCGTGCGCATTCCCATGTAATCTAGCCCGGGCCTTTATGCGGAAGAATTTGCTTGTTAAATATGAGAGGGGGCAGCCGCGCGTGAAACTCGGCTCTCCGATTAAAACGGATTAATATTGCTCCCAAGGCAGCGGAAAATGAATAGGTCTTCCCCGCGAATTTAAATCTCTCGCGTTCCATCCAGTTGCACTTTTTTCCGTTCACGCGGCCGCTACTCCGCGAATTAGTTCTAGTGTTCGGCGGGGAAAAGTTGGCGCGGAAAAACGAGGAGAAGGAACGATCTAAGAGCGATTTAACGCACTCTTATTTCACTTCGGCTCACTCGCCGGCTCTTGGTTCCCTCGGCTCCTGATTCACCCTCTCGCTTCGTTTAACGATTGCTCGATTTCGACTGATCCTCTTTCAGTCCCCGCGACTCCGCCTTCTACCGCGCCGGCCTCTTTGTCTACGACTTTTCCCCGACAACGGAGATACCTGCGTACTACACTCGAGCGTTTTACGCTCGCCACTTCACGCTCCGCTTCTCCTACCGCCGCTCGTCGCTCTTCGACGTGTTCGAAAATTCAAATTTTATTAACGCTCGATCGCCCACTTCTCGCGCGCTACTCTCTTCGTCTCTCTTTCGCCATTCGTAAACACGCGTTCCAAATCTCTTCCATTCGGAGTCCATTACGCTACGCCGGAGCTATAGCCAGTGTGGTTTACTGCGTAGTTGTGTTTCAATTATCGGCCCGGCCATCATCCTCCGACCCATCCAGCGCATCTTCTCATTGGGACAGCCCAGCAAGAACGGTATAGGCCGCGCTACCCTGGCCCCGCCAGACTCAACAGCACGAGGCCAC
>JABFPT010001656.1:0-16505 GCA_022817245.1 Nixonia krombeini | reverse complement strand
AGCGAACGGTCCGTCGCCGCGTCACTGGCGGCTGCCGCGCAAGCGATGCGCGTTGATTGCACGGTTGCGGACGACGTACTGAGGACACGCCGAAATGATAGCCGCGACGACGACGTTGATCGTCGCGCGACGCTACCCATCGTTCGGGAGTGGCTGCTGCGCCAAGCAGTTTCACGCTCGCCGAGCGCAGGCGTCCGCGTCACCGCACTGGGCCACCCCGCGTTCCGCGCGCTTTCGCCGTCCTCGCGCACCCCTCGGTGACCGAGTCTCCCGAACGTTGTACAGGATGCCTCACGCGCGCCGATGTACCGACGCTTCTGCGACGAATAAAAAAAGCTTTACATGTCATTACTCGCCGTCGGCGCGCCCGATGCCATATCGCCAAACTGCCCTGACTTTGTTCGGGACGATACGGCACGGTCGCTTCGAGCACGCGAATAATACACGTTACGATAAGTACTGCATTTTTCGGATAAGTACTGTTTAATCGGAGATATTTTTGTCTTGTATTTACGTCGACACGACTCGCTGCGCAATTCCTCATGTCGCAGAATTCGAGGAAATTCTATGCAATGAACATATATACATGGCTATCAGGAATTTCTGAGTAAAATTATGTAACAGTTTGGTGCATCGTGGTCTTTTTTTGCATGTGCACAGCAAACGTTTTAAATGGAACTGTCATTTGATGATAACAATAATATTAGTAATAAGTAAATCAGCAATCCGTAATTTCATGAGACTATTACATGTAACAGACGAAACAATATTTCATGAATTATGTACAGATAATTGGATATAGAGAAATTAAAAAATGTGCTTTTTCACGTACCAGAAGCAGTTTGGGTGACTTGATTTGCATCATAATTTAAAATCGTATGGCGGGTGAGCATCGCGCACACGTCGTTATATTTAGAGTAGGGAGAATTAAAAGTGTGGTATGAAAAGGTGAAGGTAAAATCAGGACGAAGGAAACTGACAATTGCGCCGCGTACATACTGAGCAGACGTCGTAAAGACATTCAAAGGGTTCTAAAAAAAGGAGACATTAGCAATTCGAACAAGAATATCATTTTTGCGCGTATGCATTAACGAGCCCCGCCGAGGACCAAGAAAAATCGTATTTGCATGAAAAAACTAGTTAATTCGTTTATCGTTTATTCGCTACTGCGCCGACAAACAATCGTTGTTTAACAAATCTTTCAAATTAATGAGCAACCTTAATTCGATTTCCAATAAATGTCAACATTCGCGAAAAGGAATTATAAAACGATTCAAATTTATTATTTCGACAAGTGTTAAGTAACAATTTCACCATAAAGATTCTGTATTATTATTCAATAATGACAACAATGGTAACAACGGTAACTATAACAGCGACAATAAAAATCTCCAAAAGAATAATAATAATAATAATAATAATAATAACTATAAGAATGTAGCAACAATAACAACAACGCGATAATTAATAATAATTAATATTTGGCGAAAGCGGGTATTTTGTAAACGGGAGGAAACGTTGGCAAACTATGCAATTTTGTTGAAACGACAGAGTATTTTGCACACAGCAGCGTGAATCATGTAGCAAACAAATTTATGCAGGAGAGCCGTTTAAACGATTTTCCGGACGTTTGAACCATAATGTCTTGGATAGCCGATGTAAACGACGCGACATAGATGATACTGACAGGCATGTCGGGGCGTGTGTCACATCATCTTGCTGCATTGTCAACGACGCGAAGAGCGAATTTGAAAATTATGTAAATTTAACGGCGGCGGAGCATCGACAACTATTCTGGAACCTTGAGCTCTGTCAGTCGTCATAGCGGCAAGAGGCGGAAGAAGCGGGCCGGGGGCAAGGACCACGCCATACAGTTATGCAAATTATTCATCCGCTTCTTTCCGCCACCAACCACGAAATATTTGATGAATTGACTGCAAATCGTAACAACGGCGCTGTTTATTCGCAAATCCATCCGTTCATTGCACCTCGGCGTCTCGACTCTTATGAGCTCAAACAGCTAGAAAATTGTACGGGCGAAAGTCAACACCAGTCGCTGTTTTCCATATTCGATACTTCCCACTCTGTTCCCCCTCTGTTCCCCCCTCTAACCCCCACCTTCATATTATTTTCTGTTTCACGCTTTGTGCGCAAATAACGCTTAAGCATCGATGTATTTTCATTTGAAAAATTACAACGAGGAAGAACGCAATCGGCGATAATTATATTCTTATTCAACGCCTCTTTCGACCGGAACTATGCCGCGATCAATCACCCTTCTCCCTCCCGTGGCGAGTCGACTCCTAAATGCAATTTTCCGTGCAGTCTCCTTTCGATGACAATTGAATTTTTCATCTTCAACGGCAATAAATTTCGATTATCTTTACGAGGCGTGAGCGGGTAATGTAATTGTTTAGAAAATGCCAGTCAACATAATCAACTGTATCGCACGGCGCCCTTGCCAATTCGCATCGACAAGCAATAAGTTTACCACCTACGGTTCCACGATCTCCCCGATTCATGGATTTCCTCGTAATTGTGATCTTTCAAAATAAACAGGGCGTCGTGATGTCGGGGCATCTTCCATTGTCACCTCATTATTAACGCTGCATTATATAGATGTATACGTACGCATGTAGATATGAATGTGCGTAGATGAAAATACATGGGGGCAGTGCGCGCCCTTGTGTGTGTGTGTATACATTATTTTATGTTGTTATACCAATCCTACTCAATTAACTTACGTCAAAAAAGCCATTTCTTTTTTTCATGACGTTTAATTATCTTTCCAATTTTCAATACTTTAGTTCTACTAAACGTTGTAACGTTATTAAATATTTGTACACGCTACTTCTCTTCGGTCGTCAAGTGCCATTGCCGTAAGAATGTTGCTGAGGTGGGTTTACATAATTCAATTACGTAATAATTCAATGTTCATTGTAAACTAGTCAGTGTTTATGTCACGCCTGACCCTCCTATGTGAGGGCATGACATCGTTGTACGTAATACTAGATTAAAGAAAATTAGTATTGGAGAAGTAGTACATAATTACACATTTTAAAGCCTGGGTCAATCATTTCATGTTAATGAATGTTATTGTACGTAAGTGGTTTTTCGAAGAACATAATTTCACTTTACACTGAACAGGAATGAAATTGTAGGAAGTCGTTCCTCTTACAGAAAACGTCTGATAGGAAAAGTGTTAAAAGAAGGTACAGTTTCTCTTTACAAATGTGCGCACTTTTAAAGAGTGTATCATTTCTTCAAGAATGATATTCATTTCTGGATTTTTAGATCATCGGTTGGTTGAAAAGGATATATGCTATTTGATAGGAGACAATAATGTTTCAACTTGTACAGATTCAATATTTATAATTTAGTCATCTTTTTGGAAAGAACTTTTGTGTACAATGTGTTGAGATGGTAAAAAGTTAGTGTTTGGATTGGCGTTGGTTCAAATGTATTCTTTTTGTCTAAACGTAAGAACACGTTTGTGAAAAAATATCAAATACTTATTTTTTCCAATTAAATAATTTAGTTTGAAACGAAGATAAATCTTGCTTTTGTCCTTTTCTTTTAAATGACAAAAAAAGAGAGTAAATAAAACATCTTCGATACTCTTTTCTTTTTGCATAGACAGTAGCTGAATTAATTGTATTTTACAATATTTTTTATATCTATAATTTTGAAAATTTTATTTTTCGCTATCAGACATGACGTTTAGCAATATTTCAAAATTCAGTTTGAGCACTTGAAATACCAATCGAGCTTTTGATTTAACTTTTATAACTGCTAAAATTTTGCGATATTTGAATAACATGTAAAACAATTTGAAATTAAGTGAAAGACTCTTCTATGCAATTTATTTTAGGAATATTATTAATTCAATGATGAAAGCACATGTCTTAGCATCCTTTTTAGAAATTTATGGACAATAGTAAAGAAAAAAAATAGAATTTTCACAGCAAAGTATCTGATATATATATTCTTTCATCAAGAAACATTTTTTTACATCAGGATTATTTTTAGCTATTGAAAAACAATATTTCAAACATTTTACAATTTTACTTTTTCTTGTATAAGTAAAATATTTTGGTTCGACTTTTCGCCAAAAAAAACATTGCCGGAAAATTCAAGCTTTTGTTTAAAGTGACATAAAGAAATTATATGAGTAATATATTTGAAGTTCACAAAGGAGAAATTCTATTGTCAAACATCAATGTGTTTCATATAAAATATCATTCACTGAAAAGTAAGATGCTCCTCGTTATTGCAAATCAACACCACACAGTGAGAACATTTAGTATTAAAACGTCTGTGTGTGACACTTTATCTTTATAAACTTGTATTGGTAAACGACGAAAAAACGAAATTATATGAAATGAATATAACATAAAGACGGAATATGCTGGTATAAAACATCTTTTCCGTGTTCCATGTTGAAGCTTCTTCGAATCTATAAGAAGCTTCCGTGGATTTATGCAGAACGCATCTAAGATCACTACTGTATGCCGTATTCATTGCCGCATGTATGTATAGTTATAATCGAGTTCTACGACTTAGATGAAATAACAGTTTTTAAAGAGATGTTTCATATGAAAATTTAGATATTAACATTATTCCAAAAGTTAAATGTTAATAAACTTAAAAAATTAAAATATTTTTGTTCGTTAGAATCAAAAGGCTATTTTTGCGATTATGTACATTCTAATATACAAATACTTGTTGAAAAGACAATATTGCGCACTTTCTGCATAATCGAAAATTTTTCGAAAGTTAATTTAAACGAATTGGAAATATAACTTCAGTGTAAATTGAAGAACACGACCTTTTTCTCAAAAATTAGAATTATCACTATAATCCATAATTGAAATAGTTCGTGCTAATGAACTTACGGGAAGTGTTACTATTACGTAAAAATAATAATGTTACATAACATTTCATGTGCCATACCGTAGTTACTTTAATTATCAGTTCGTAGTTTTTCAATCATATTGTCACCAACAGGAACTCTCGAAAGTTTCGTGTCAGTCGATCTTAAATCGATTTTAAATTGGCAGCACATTCGAATAAAAACCCCGCCAAAATAGTAGGTACGGCCATTTTTCAATTGTTTTTAATTAAATTTATTTCATAAGAAATTATTAGATCTACTTTCAATTATTGTTCTGAACTATATGTAATATATTTATTTTCACATCTTACTGGGTGGCATTTCTAACACTTTATAGACAATATGGTGTTTGTAAAAGTGAAAATGTGGCTTGTTCTCTAGACGGCTACTGGGTACATCTGCAATTTTAATAACCACGTGTAGTTGGTGTAGCCATGATAGTATCTGACAGTCAGTGATAAATTGTGTCGTTAGTGTTGTACTCCTTGTTAATTTAAAGGTTAGAAACATTAAATAAACATAATCAATATCTTTTATATTGTATACAAATTTAAAAATGTATATATATGTGTGTTTAGCTAGTTTTGTTCTAAATATAACGCATTTTTTTAATTAAAAAGAAAATATATTTCAACAAACATTTGTTTTTAAAAGGAAAAAGTTTTTATAAGTAACGTTAAATTTATTAGAATTATTATATGTTATATATTATGTATATAAGTTAGAAAAGAACTTTATTTTGATGAAAATGAAAAATATTGTTTGAAAATTATACACTCTTTAAATCATAATTTACTCTTAAGCAAGTACTTACTTTTTAAACGTTTTAGCAGTTAATATCATTCTTAGTATCTTACTTCAAACAATACTTTATATCTATTATACATATATACATTTTTATATTAGTATGCCTTTATGTATAAGTTTAAGACATGACACTTTTTTCAGAATAATTATTTATGATCTATAGAATATTTCTTGAATCATGCTTTCTGTTATAATTTCAGAATACAATGAGGACATGAATAAATATGTTAAGCAACCTGTATTAAATAAGAAATGAGTAATTGGCATAAGTGAAAATACAGTATTACAATATTATAGAAGTATGGATTCAAATGGTTGCTTTATCACTGGTACAGTTTATCTAGAATGGACAAATATTTATGGAAATATCACAAGAAAAATCAGACACAAAACTGCTACCCTTACTATAATAAGAAATGAACATCGCCATATGTTCATCCAAGTTCTACCTGAGAAAGCATGCAATGGACTAAAGTTTCTTGTAAAAGATATAAAAGTCTTTAACAAATTCATGTCTGAGGGCAAAGCATCAATAAAATTTCCAGAAGAAAGCTGTACTATTTTCATATCTAATTCACCAGTTGCCCCACTGGTTAATTTCATGAAAATATTATTTATTAAATTAGCAGGGAAAGAAGACGATAAGACTCAAAATAGTGGACAAGATAAGAAACATGGTAAACAAATTGGATTTTTACGAGCAGATGCAAAGTTGCAGGATATTAGCCCTGCTACTGACGAAGAGCGAAGAAACGCCAGAGAAAAAGCACGAAAATTGACGGTAATTTAAGGAATTTTGCAATTATTTGTGGTTATTTGTATTTATATGTACATAGATATACTTTTAATTATATAAAATATTGTAATATATTATAAATATTTTTCTTCAGGCATCAAATTTAACAACACCGTCACCAACATCAAGGAAACGAAAACTACCTGAAACAAGTTGCGATTATTTGGGACCAAATACACCAAAATTACCACGAGGAAAGAAACTTTACCTGAGCAGTCCGAGCACATTTAGTGAAAGTATAACCAAGGAACAAAAACGAATCTTAGATAGTGTTTTATCCGGATGCAATGTATTTTTTACGGGCAGTGCTGGGACTGGTAAATCTTACTTGTTAAAAAAGATCATAAATGCTCTACCTCCTGATGTAACAGCAATCACAGCTAGTACTGGTGTTGCCGCTTGCCACATCGGAGGTACAACATTACACCGCTTTGCTGGAATTGGTTTAGGCAATGCAAACATTGATGAGTGTGGTCAACTAGTACTAAAAAATTCTACTGCATGCTCAAACTGGAGAAAAGTGAAACATCTGATAATTGACGAAATCTCCATGGTGGATGGAGACTATTTTGATAAGCTCGAAGCTGTTGCTAGATATGTAAGGAAGAATAACAAACCATTTGGAGGCATACAACTTGTGCTATGTGGTGACTTCTTTCAATTACCTCCAGTAGGTCGGCGAAATGAAAATGTTCAGTTTTGCTTTCAAAGTAAAACATGGCCAAAATGTGTGCAGATTAATTTTGAACTAAAAATTGTTCATCGTCAGAAGGATGAAGAATTCATTAACATTTTAAACAGTATTAGAAAAGGCGAAGTTACCACAGATATATCAAAAGTGTTACAAGCTACTGCATCCCAAACGATAGAGAGCGATGGAATTTTAGCTACTAGGTATTTATTTATAAAAAATTTTTTAAACAACAAGTACATGAATACTAATATTGGTTCATATAAAAAGCCTTCGCTGTTTTTCGCTATATCACCCAATACTTGAATGAAAACATTTTTAAAGAGATTTTGGAGTTTATAGAGCATTTAAAATTATAATTGTTAAATAATATTAAATAAATTAAAATGACTTTAAATATTGTAAAGATCAATAAATTCGCTTTTATTTCATGTAGATTATGTTCACACGTGAACGAGGCCAACGAAATAAATCAAACTCAGTTAGACAAGCTGGAAGGTGAGGCTAAAGTCTATGCCGCAGAAGATTCTATACAGGCAGTTTCGCACATATTGGATCGGGATTTACCAGTTCCATCAAAGCTCACGTTGAAAATCGGTGCACAAGTAATGCTCTTGAAAAACGTGAGCATTGGCTGTGGTTTGGCAAATGGGGCACGGGGTGTTGTCGTGAAATTCGTAGATGAATTACCAATAGTTCATTTTCGTTCAGGAGAATACTACAAAGTAAAAATTGAAAAATGGAGTGTAAAATTACCCAAAGAAGGTATCGTTTCCAGAAAACAGATACCGCTAAAGCTTGCTTGGGCTTTTTCTATCCATAAAAGTCAAGGTCTTACTTTGGACTGTGTAGAAATGAACCTTTCCAGAGTCTTCGATGCAGGACAAGCATATGTGGCATTGTCACGTGCACAGAGCTTAAAAACTTTACGTGTTTTAGACTTTGATATGCGACAAGTTTGGGCTAATCAAGATGTTAAAAAGTTTTATAATAAATTTCAGAGACAACTAGAACATACGGAACTTATTCCATTGGGTAAAAAACGTAAAGCTTCTTCTGTATGTTAATTTCGCAATAGTTCATGTTCAAGCTGTAACTGTAATCTAAAAAATAACAGTTTTTACATAAAATGTTATGTTTCGAGTTCTAATTGGTCAATTGTGTTCAGAAAAATTTTTTATTAGTGTATGTTACTTTCGTATACAAAATAACTAAAAATAATGGAAACAAATTACTTTTTCTTGCTTCACTTTTTTAAATAAGCAACATGTAAGATAACATTTTTTTTAAACCTATTGACATTTCTTTTTAAACATGTTTGTCTTTCATCATTTTCATTGAAATTGTATTTTATTCACATTTTATGGTAACGTATTGCACTGTCTACTTCAGCCACAACAAAACTATTACGAAAATATAAGACCTATAAAATATAATACAGAATAAAGTATAAATTCAGGACGTTACTTTCCCAAAGTGGTAAAAATGTGATATTTATTCTTAATAATTAACTGTAATGAAGTTATAGTTTGGTTATGTTTTTAGAAATTAAAAGTATTGAAGAGAAGTGAAGACTGAGCGTTATCTCAATATGTAATTCGGTCTTTTTGATATTCACAACTTTCATTTGTATTTTAATGTTTATATATTTACCTACTTTTATTCAAATTTTGACATCTGACGGTGCAAAAATTTCAGAATTCACATGCATTACCATAATAATAATTCCACAGTGACGTGAAGGGATGATTCGATCGGAAGATCTAATGTAAATAAGAATGTGAAAAGTATGAGTGCTATTTTACACTTAAGTTTGTTTTGTCTAAAAGTTTTCAAATTAGAAAACATATGTGCCGTCAGGTGTGAAAACATAAAAAATATTTCTTAATGCATTAAACGATTACAAATATGACTTGTTAATTAAAATTACATTTCGAATATAATTGTAAAGGTTGAACTAAAAAAGTTACAGTATATCTCTTAATAAAGTCTTATACATATATACTTTCTTGAAATATTATTCATAAATGATACAATTGCAATACTTTGATTAGTTAATATATTTAAAATTCGTCATTTCAAATGTGAACCTATTTTTAATGTCTAATAAATTATGTAAAAAGCTTTTCTACATACAAAATTGATGGAACATTAACAAACGTTTTTGAATGTTCATCGCGTTTACATGAGAAATACGACGTTGTGCTTTTAACAGTCACCAACCGTTATTTCGATCGGTGGTATGTATCGCCAAGTGTGGCCATATCCAGAGCTTGTCAAGTCTGAACAAATTGTCGAATTCTTGTCTGTTTCACGACTGCTGCATCTAATGTCCATTTTATACTGACCAGCCGTGAAAAACACGACACGACATTCATGATATGCCCGACCAGATTCTTTTAACTGTAAAATTTGTGTCCAAATGAATCAAAAATAAGAAAATGTTAAAAGTGTGTAATGCAGATTTTAATAAGTATGATACATAATTTCAAATTACTTTTGTCAAAATAAATAAGTAGTTAATATAATGGAACGGAGTAATATTGCAAATGACGCAAAAATTAAAACGTAGCAAAAAATCGATTCAAACAATTTTCTCTTGCAGGAAAAACTGTACATACCGTAGGAAGCATTACTTTGTTAGCTCCGGCTATAGAAAGCAACGTATCCAATCGATAATTGTTAACTCCATTATGGTGGTCTTGATAGAAATTGATGGACAGGACTAAGTCGTGTAAAGAGATTTCTAGAGCGTTACAAACCCCGACACCGACACTGATACATTCACCTAAACTGCACGTTAATGCATCCTGTGCTTTAACGATTGCATCATTTATCGTAACTTCTGTAATAACGAATTAAGTTTGTGGTTTATGCAAAAATGAACCATTTAATAAATAATAAAAATTAATAATTTGTTAACTTTAATTATTATTAATGTTATACCTTGAAAATGACATTTTATAATAAAATTTTATAAAATATTCTTATTGAAAGATTTAACTACATCAATACGGAAATGCATTTCTATGACTATTACATTTCAAAAGTTCTTGAAATAAACAATTTAGGAGTACATTGGTGAAATATATTAACAAACACACCCCATTGGAGAGGACTCATCCTCACCAGATCCAACATATCACGCCCCAGTGTAATACCGGAAAGTGTCGCACGACCCATTGATTCCGTTCCCACTAATTGCCAACGTAAATCTACCAGTGAAGCTATGTGTTCAGCGCATAGTTTTTGTAACTCTCCATCGTCCTTCGTTTTCTCATTCGACTTAGAATGAAAGTAATTTACTTAAAACATGATTTTTGTTGGATATTAATGCATTATACGAAACAGAAAATTGATTTTCTTACAATTGATAATTTGCTCAAAGGACAACGATCTACTGGTACTGGTATCCTGCAAGATTCTCTGCCTTCCATGTAGATGCATTTACTTTGGGTGTAATGCAATTCCATTTCGTGATGCGTCATATTGATAACATCTAACACGAGATAAAATTGTGATGGCCTAAAATTATAAACAACAATGTTTTTTTGTCATGAGCTAGACATTCAATTTATTTCACAACATTTAAATGATTAAAAAAGTTAAATATAGTTACATGTACTTGTAAGAAAAATATGAAAATGTCAAATCCAAGAGAACAACTTACGTCTCAGCCGGTAGTACATCCCAGTTTGTAATTTGCATACTAGGTAATATTTCAATAGTGACGAAAACTGATGAAACCCTGCAATAACCAGTGACATAACCCGGTCCACCTGAATATTTGATCTTCAATTGGCCTTCAATTATATTTGAAGCACGCAACGGCAGAGCAAGTTTGGATAGGTGACTGTTCGGAAGTGAGTTAGAAGAATTTGTGGTGATACCCGAACGAAACGAAGATGTCAGTTCAGATTGTCTTTTTACATGATGTGACGGAGAATTTAGTCTAGATGGTAAAGAACTGGAGCCGGAATACGACGTCAAACTATTCGTTTGGCTCATGTAAGCACTATTATTCATTCCTATAATATATTTTTTTATTAAGAGATTGTTACATATTTTAAGATTGTTACAATTTTAAGAAATATAATTTTCATTAAAAAAAAGTGAGAACTATTTGCAGAATCTGAAAAGAATATCTCAAATTTCACAATATCAATACTATTCATATCTCGAAACTCCTAAGATTCTTATTTTTGCCTTTTTTTATTATAGTAAATAAAAGTCAAAATAATTTACCACTTTGTACAGGCATTATGAAATTTGTAGCAGCATACATATACAATGTCAGACTGGCACTAGATTTGGGTTGTAGAGGTAACTGTGTTACAAGATTTTCATCATTCCATTTAAATACTTTTGATTCCGTAGAAGCATCTACCGTAGATTGCATAGATATTTCGATTATGTCAACGGGAACTTGGCCGTTGTTTGTTATTGTCACTGTACATTCAGCTCTATAAGTGATGTCAATATCATTATTTTAGTTTTGTGTAACTCTGTTATAAATATAGAAACATAAGGCTTACTATTTCCTTACTTTTCACCTCCATAAAGTGAGATGCTCGCACTCGTTACAATGTTATCACCAGTACTGAAACTGGCTGTTTGAGGTAGACTAGTAGATACGTCGATTCTCGGTAAAGCAGGTATGACTTCTACAGAATACTGAGGATGCACCATGCCTTCCATATGGCGTAATCTGCAATTGGATTTGACACCCAACGTATGAGTGCTAAATCCTAGAATTTCTAATTCACCCGTTTCTTTTGGTGTACCGGCTAAAGTAACAGCGATTGGACCCGATTCGGCAGGTAGAATAATACTTTCTGGTATGGATTCAAACACAACACCGTTCGTAAGCAAACGCATGTTTGACACATGCAGCTCAAATGATAAAGGATTGATGAGTTGCAATGATACTTCGCAAATATCTCCATCCACCCATAAATAATCTAAAATAATTCAAATTTAATTACAAAAATGTGTTTATTTTTTTTATCACATATGGGTCGACTATCTAATACTTGCCAACTTTGCTTTTAGAAGTATTTTTTCTTTCCAAAGACCCAAAATTTATAGGCGTAAATAAAAATGGACCATGATCTTCTTTGACCCTTTCAATCTTTTGAGGCTGTAAGTGTGGTTGTAGGTTTTTCAATGTAAATGATTTGGTTTTTGGAAGGTTTGTAAGGTTTGCTGGTGGAATAACTACTCCCGAATCTAATACCTAACGATTTAATAACAAAAAATACATATATTATATTAATGAAATAAAATAGTTAATAAACAGAACATGTATAAAAAAAAAATGTAATAGTTACTAGTGGAACTGGCGCGCCTTCACACTGCTGAGATACTGTCTGAAGTTGATATGCGATATCTTTTCTTTCTTTCGGACTTAAATGATCAAACATAGTCTGTAATAAAAATGTTAAATGTCGCGTTGCTAAAGCTGGGTGACCCATACGATTTGCAGCCACTACTAATTCATGTATTATGGCAATTTGAATCGTAGGCCAGCCTCTAAGCTTATCTGAAAAGTATTAAAACTATTTATGCTCGAATTAAACTATAAACTATTTACATTTTTAGTTTAATATTTACTTATTCATAATATAAAAATTACACGTTTGTGACAATATAAAAGTAGTTTTACCTTGTAACATTTCTACAGGATCCAACGAAAGTTTAAAACCAGAAATTGATCGCAAAAGCATATTGTAACATCGTTGCCAGTCCGGATTAGGATTATGTTTAGAAACATGCCTCGTAGCTGCTAATCGTAAATAAGAAGATGCCTTTCTGGCAAATCCAAATGCTGTATACAATTCAGCCAGTGTTGTAAAACGGGAAATCTAAAATTCGTAATCCCGGTAAGCGTTCGACATACACACGTTATATGAGAACTACAAACCTTCTCTTGTTCGTTCATGGTAAGATTCAGATAAATAATGTTCTTTAAGAAAGAAGCAGCTTGTAACGTGCAGTTTTGCTCAATGGATATTCTACAAGCTTTGAAACTTGCTTCGGTCTCAATTATTCCTGCATTTTGATATTTACTATAATGTACTATGGCCTCGCGATATTTGCGACATATTTCTTCTGGTGGAAGAAGATGAGGAATAGCTTTTGATTCCATTGATAATGGTGAAGACGTTGTCGATGATGATGATGTGGGCGAAGATGCCGAAGAAGAAGATGATGATGTTAATGTTTGTGACGGTGATGGCAAAGCCACTGTGGCTTGAGAACTACGCCTACAAATAATTTTGCATTAGAATAATTAAATTGAAAAATCATTTTCAAAATTTTTTTATTTTTTCTTAGTAAAAATAAGTTGTAAAGTTTGATTAATTAAATCAAAATAGAAGAAATAATAATCGTTTTTTAGGTTTAACCTGCGCTTATCCGGACTTCCTTCTTGCAGAGAGGAGTTCCTATGTAAAGGCAAAGTTGTGCGTGCATGTGGATATAATATAATAGCAGAAGTAACACAAAGTCCTTCCAAGGCAGCTGCAAGCCACAGCCAATCATTCACAGCTTGTAACATGTTAGCAGCAGTGTTGTAATAATTTAAAGCGTCAACTGGTAAGCCTGCTTGAAGTGATAAATCACCCAAGTTTTTAGTTATCCTACCAGCACATCTTTTACGATTGTTTTTTGTATCAAGGTCCAATCCTATAAAGAAATCAACCATAGTAAATTTGCCAATCATGGCAAATAAGAAGCTAATAAATTTGTTAGCATTATTTGAACAATTACACAAACTTGTTAATGTACTAAGAATTACATAACTTTTTATTGGTACTATCACAGAATTATTTACCTATAAAATCTTTTTTCTCAAATGGAGCTAGAATTAGCTGAAGATTATCAACTTTTTCTTTGGTTCTTTTAAGTCTTTTAGATTCCAGTACATAGAAAATAGAATTGAGAAATTCCAAAACATGAGACTCAAGATCAGAACAAGCATCATCGGCATAAAACAGTGCATTAGTTTTAAAATTTGAAGGAGTTGTAAATGAAGGCGGTGGTTTAGTGGAAGCACCAGTATGATCAGGGCCTGTAGGACCTATAAATACTGCTCTAGAGTCATATAAAGTTGAGGTGTACTTCACTTTCAGACTCTCATGTTGTCTACAAAGTTCATTTAGTTCAACTTGGTTTTCGTATTTTCCAAATGTAATTAGACCTAATAATCTTCTGTGAGTTTGGAAATTACCCCACTCATTATTTTCTACAGGATGTTCTCTTACAAATCTGGCAAATATTTCTCTAGCCATACTGTTAGAATCTACTACAGTGAATCTATTTCCACATTTGGATATACGTTCACATAATTTTCCAACCGTCTTCTGTTTGATTTGAGGTCCAATAGGTTTGAGCAGTACAAGCAAGGCTGCATGATCATGTGCAGTTTGTTCATAGTCAGGTTGAGACATTTTATTGTCGGGTGCAGGACTCGACAAAATAACACTTACTGCTGAGCGCATTAAATTTTCCAATATTTATAAAAATTGTTGTGATGTTGCTTCCCTGTTTTAATATTTATCATTTGGGAAAATGTTGAAATTTCTTCCAGTGGCATTCAAGCTTTATTGTCTCAACTACAATAAAAGTACCTAAAAGTACATCACAAAATAAATTCACAAAACTGAAATTTTGAATAAATAAGACACGTTTATAAAACATTGTCTGTACATGAATTTTATAAAAACATATGTTTTAAGACAGAAATACAAAGTGTTTTGACTAAGTAACTTCCACAAATTTGCATTACATAAAAAAGGCCCAATTATACTATCACAAATAGTAAATGACCAGCTGAAATTTTTTCATAAAGTAACACAAAATATATTAATAACAAAAGTATTCGGTCAGAAATGAGTTTTAGTATATCTACACATATTTGTGTACTGTTGGAGCAAAAAAGGATACACATAGATGAATTTTATCTTCAATTTAAAAGTGTAAATGTAATTTAAACAAGTAATATTAGCGTTTAACATATACCGTCTTAAAATGTTACTTTGTATATTATTAAAGGAATTACCAGGAATAATTTATAAAAATGTATAATTCAATAGATTATCTTCTTTTTATCTTCTGCAAGAGTGGACACCAAGAAGGTAGATATCACTGAACGTTCAATTTCTTGACTCATAAACCTATCTGCAGACAGTACAGACTCCCTAGATCCTAAACTAGTATTTATTGTTATTGGTATTTTGACTATAACTGGATAAAAATGTAGACTTTATAGCTTAAGCACCGATCGTTAACGATAAGTTTTCCATCTAACGGCACAATTGGTGAACTTAGAGAGGACTCAAGTTTAATAATCAATGATCCGTAATCGTAATTGTAGTTTAACTACAGTAAACGATACTTATATAAGAAATATGTACATCATTTTACTCAATGATATTTTTAATTATAGTTTAAAAAATTGCATATTTAACATCACTCAAATACTCTGAACAGTGTTCATACTGTTCAACGTGTAAAAAGCACAAGCGATAGACACAAAGCTACTTGTTAGGTAGGGGAAGTTCACACGGATATACCATTGTTTTTAAAGTTCTACTGAAGCTGCTCTAACCATAGTGTCCGTGAGCATGATGAGCGGAGAGTTACCGATGTGAGTCAGGGACCGCGACCTCACATCACGTGACTACAGAGTCGGTAAAGCAGTTACGTAGCGCCAGTAGCGGCAACTGCGATTACGGCTTCAATTTAAAAAAAATCAACCTCGGATTTCAGAGTTGAATTACATACCAACAGATTGATCTCGCGGCGGACATCAAGAATCACCACCCATATTGGTCCCTCCAATCATTAGGAGCAGAGATATTCGAGAAAAAGCGATAAACTATGTGGTGAAGGGGTGATTTACTGGATTTCACAGTTTCCACGCTATAACTTTTCTCCGTTTGGGAATTTCGATATAAACGAGAAAGCATCTTATTCCGGGCATTGAGACGAATCCAACGAGCTAAGATATGTCAGTCTGGACAGATAATACAGCATTGAATTACGGTTATGACTCCAATAGTTATGATTTTATCCCCACAAATTTTCTCTTTTTTCCTCAATATCTCCTCTCCTAATCGTGGGAGGGGCCAACATGGGTAGTGTTTCTTGATGTACGCGACGAGATCTATCCATTGGTGTATAAATAAATGCTGAAAGACGAAGTTGATTTTTCGATATTTTTCCAAAGGGGTACCCCTTCAATTTTTGTCCAAAAATCAACTTCGGCTTACAGCTTTGTATTATATACCAATCGATAGATCTCGTCTCGTACA
>JABFPT010001655.1:2389-18666 GCA_022817245.1 Nixonia krombeini | reverse complement strand
CTTTTAATCATAAAAATTCTCAAAATACGGAAACGTTTAATTTTTCAGTAAATAAAGTTAGCACTTTTCAATCAACGGTAACTCTATACAAATTAAAATAAATGTATTATATTAACAATTATAAAATTATATTATTGCTGAAGTTAAGATGAATCTAAATTTGAAATTTATTGGCAATTTTTAAAAATATCCATCATTTTTTTTATAAAAATAATTTATGTTATAACATAATGTTAGTCAATTTTTATACAAGAATCACATACTCGTACAGGTTTGTCCCAACCTCGACGAAGTACAGGTTTTCGATTTTGTGAGCAATCGTGACAGGTTCCGCGACCGCAGTCCCTACAGTGATGAAGAGGAACTGTTTCTGAAAATCCGACGTCGCAGACGCAGCAATTTGTTACTTCCGAATCCGGCACCCAGTAAGACGGTCTCACAGAATCTTTGATTAAAGCTATTTTAGAAATGGAAAGAAAAAGATACAATTGATGTATACATGAACAAGAGCAAAATACATTTTTATATTTTGCATTCAATTCGTACTAAACTCACATTTGGAATAAGATAAAACCGTGCCGACTGCTGTCAACGTAGATACAACATGCTCTGTGACTTTTCTAACACTCGTATCGTCTGTTGTCTCGTTAGAATTTGTATCACTAAAGTAACAATCTTCACAGACACGCACTGGTGTGAACCAATTTCGCGCTGGTACACACTTCTTGCGCGATGAACAAGATGTACAAAACCCCTCGCCACAAGAGCGACAGTGGTGTTTTGTGTCAATTGCACCGAAAGGCACACGACATTTATGGCAGCATTGAATTTCATTATTTGGTCGCCAGTATGTAGGTGCCACTTGATCTGCAACCCAAGCTGTAATTGCTTTGGTAGGTTGAAGCGACACGTTTGCCACAGCTTCCGTTATATATGAAACGTTATCAAGGACTTTTTGTGCTGTGTTTTGTGATGACACCGACAGATTTATCTTGAAAACAAAGATACTTTTTATTCACAATTATTGGGAAAAAATATGTAGTAAACTAATTTCAGTCCTAACACAAAGCAAATGATAATTTTTGAAAAAATTACCATGTTCCAGACGTGGGTGATTTCTGTACGTACTGCTGCATCTTCCGGACTCTTATTACCATACCAATACTGGCGACTTCTGTAAATTTCTCCACAATGTGGACACTCTATTACATATCCAGACCATGCATACTGAGCTAAACCATACCAAGTATTAGCATTTTGTGTTAATGTCCTGCTGGATACAATAACTTCATTTCCATTACTGTGACACTTTTTACATATGTATATTACATTTTCATATTGATGTTGGTATCGACATCTGAAAAGTAATTTTTAATCAAAACAACAAAAACAGAAAATGTCATAAAAGCAAACTGAATGATTAAAGAATAAGAAATAAAATTATAAGTAAAGAAAATTAATAAAATACAAAACCTCATGTCACTGAAATGCGGTTTTCCTTCTCGTGTGTGCCCCATGCTAATTTGACATCGACAACCACAACTAAGACACTTCACACGACATGTGAAGTATTGATCAGGAAATAAAACATTTCCTACATTCTCAATCTCACCAGAAAATTTATCGTTCAGTGCCTTTAAGGTACTATAAACTAGATGTGGTCGACGAGCAGACCTAACGGTTGTGTTATCAAGGTCGATTTTTATTGTAACTCGTAAAGGTTCATAGTTCGTCGGCAGACTTTGCGTCTGTACACCTACATATTTTATTGAGCTAAATGCCTCGATTTCCAGTCTCATCTGAGCGAAACATGTGCGTAAAATATCTTCTGCACTCTCACTTCCATCTATGAATGAAATTAACCATGAAATCCAAAGCTCTTTATCATAAGGTATTGATGGCACCATCATAATTTTCTCCTTACTGAATTATACGTACTACTGGTCAAAGGTCTGGTATATCGTGTTTCATGAAATATAATAACACTTGGACCAAGAGCACTCAAAGAACTGATTCCACCTTCTCTTTGCCCAACCGCTTGCAAAGCAGCTTGAAAATGATGAGTATAAGCTCGCGAGGCTGCACCCAAAAAAGTGAAAAGGTCTCTATGTAACCTCTCTGATCGTGTTCTGTAAACTACAATATCAGATACTGCTAAGACTTTAAGCAGTAACCTAGTTCTTTCATTTTCATGATAGGTAACTCCTGCAAAAAAAATTATATTTTGTACAAAATATGTAATTATTTATTACTGTAATACTTATGAACAAATTTTTACCTAACAACCCTTCAGTATCTAAACATATAACATTCAAGTTTGGATCCAGTGCAGCCCATACCCCCAGTGTACAAGAATTTTGTTCATTAGTTGTTTTAAAAACTTCTTGACTTGAGAAAAAGGTCTGATTTAACGTATGACTTTTGCCATCTCCTGTGTTTCCAAATATTGAAACAACTTTAACCTTTTGATCTTTCTTGCTACATTTAAGTCTTTCCACAAAATGATCAGCACTTGAAACTTTGAGTACTTCCTTTTCATCAATTAATAAAAAGCTCTTCAATGAACGATGTTGAGTTATATCGCATGTATTTTCGTGAAGAATTTTGTTATCATCACCCTGAATCATTGTTATGCTGTCCAAACTTTCCATAATAGCAGGACTGGTTGGTTGAATTTTGTGGTTTCTCCATGATGGGAAATTTACGTCGTTGGCATTTATGCATGGGTTATGCATTTTCTTGTAAATCTACAATGTATACAGAAAGTGTTCAGTTAGTTATTCCAACTAATATTTAAGATAATATTGAGTTGATATAAAAATTTATTACATTTGTCCAATGAAATTTCTTGTATAAAATGTTATAAACAACTATATTACTTTTATATTTCTTATTTTATAACTAACATATTTATATACTTTCATATAATAATGTAATTATATATTTGATTTTTAGTCCTTCATATATTTTTTTATTTTCTTTTTATCTTATATTGAGCAACTTGTTTGTCACAAGTACAATACTGTATTTCCAATGAGAAAACATATCTTAAAAATTTTCTTTTGTATAACATATTTACATATTCTCATGAAACAATTATTTTCTCAACACCGTGAGTTAACACTCGAAACAGTATACTTGTATTACACATATACTTCTACTGCTATATCTGTATACAATTTCATTCAATTTCCTGTATGGTTTACATAATCTACAAATACATGTAAATAAAATACATTAAGTATAATTTCTTTGTTAAATGAAACACGCAAATTAACTGACAATATTTTGACTATTGGAAAAGTGTGTAAAAAAAAAGAAAAATTCAAATTCAATAATGAGATAAATTAACAAAATATAAGTGTAGAATGTTATAGTAATAGACTAATAAATTAAGTCAAGCCTTATTTAATAATTTTAATAATCACTTTAATAAGTTCAGCAATGTTTCTATTTAGATTAATATATTTCTGATAATATATTAACATTAAATTGAAAATTACATCACAGAAATATTTTTTTCTCATTTTCCTATTAAGTTTTATTGACTTTTTTAAAAAGTGCAGAATAATCTAGAAATGTAATTTGAGAAGTGCGGCACAAGATAAAAAATTTACAAGACATCAGTGTCACTTAAGTAATAATAGTCACCTAATTCTTTCATAACGTCTTATTCTGTTACTGTCAAATTCAAATGGTAAATGTTCTTGTTCTTTTTCTACTGTATTAGAGCACTTACATTGATTTTACGTCATTTGTTTATTTGGAACAACAAAAGAATGTACATACATTGTAAACGTATAGTGCAACCATCGAAACAATACATGCATAATTAGCACGTAATTTTCAAGGATAATGATTTAATAGGAATAATTTGTACATGGACGCTTATTCCAGTGCACAACTCTGCTACTGCGTAATTATCAACAATTTGTGAAAACAGTACTCACCGTTTTTACGTTACGTTATTCAAATATTACACTCATGTTCCATTAAGGTAAGTTAATTATGTTGTTTCCCCAATTTTGAGACATTCGCTGAACATTTTCAATCCGGAGAAAAAAAACAAAAGAATGTATTTGTAAATACACTAGCCAAGACCCGTAGCACGTCAATCCACCATTACAACTAACTGCACGTACAGCCTGTACGGACGTGCGGTGCAAGCTGTAATGAGGTATGAGAGGATTTCCTACAGTATCGCCGCCTATCACAGAAAGAGGAAGTAAAAATTTCCCCATAGTTGCTGCCCCACCATCAGCGATCTTCTTACGGGATGTACGGATGTCAGACAATGCGTCTGTAATAAGTGCCAGCTCTATTCGTGCTGCTACATTTTAATATGTTCATTTAATTCATCATTTTGAGTATGATTTTTGAAAATTCTTTCGTAATTTTTCATAGATTCCGAAGAAAAATAATTTCATTATGCAAAGTGAAAAAAGTACATTAATTAATGGTTGTTTATGTAACATTAACTTTACTAAATTAGAAATTATGTACAACATTAGTTACTCCTAGTAAAATTGTAGTACTATGACTGATACAATAAAATTATAGATATAAAAAAGTATAAAATGATACAAAAAGGTAATAATTCATTTCATCATTTTTCATGTAAATTTCATAAAATTACTTCGATTGTTCAAAAGTATGGTTTTACTGAAATGTTTTTATGGGTGTCATCAAGTTTCGTATTCACTTTTTATGTACAAATGGTGAAAATTTTGTAGCCCCAAAATTTAATTATTAAAAAAATCCCAAAAGTTAATTTTTCGATGTATGTGGTGGGGGCGTGATCTACCAGATGTCAATTATTTTTTCTATATAAGTTAAACTTAGAAATTTGCTTATGTCGATTTTTGCAGTCCCGATTTTTCCAATGTGGTGCTCCTTATTTTGAAAAATTCGCGAGTAGTCGTTCTGTAACCTATTGAGAATTTTAGAACTATTGCACAACTACTTAGAACTTCAATTATTTTTTTAATGTTCAAAGAACTGGGTGCTGGCTTCACAGGGATTTTTTTCAGTCGCCGAAACTGCTTAGAAACATTCGACAGTTTAAAATAAGATGGAGAATGTTAGAAAGAAAGTGACATGCCGAGCAAGTCTGAATGCTGACAAAATAGCGCGCGAAATTTTTAGTTTCTCTTTCTGTGGTAGGTGGCGATACTGTAAGAAATCCTCACATATCGCATTCTTATGTTCAATATAAACATTTAAATTATTTTAAAATGCTTTTATTGATCAAGCATTACTTATTTGTAATACTGTTTTATACTTTTTGCATTAAAATTATAACGTTGTAAATTTCCATCAATGATTGAAATGTACACTGCTGTCAAAATAGCATTTGAGCCAAGTAGTGTACAACATTCACAAATCGGAGTCTAAGTATGGGGTTTTATTCCACTTCAACGGACTGTTCGGATGTCTGCATGTCAACAATATGTGTTTATAGTTTGTACATTAAATGAATGTACAAATTACTTCTCAACGAATTGTCAGTTTTAACACTAACTACCAAAAAGTATATTGGACAATTAAAAGAAAAAGATAAATGTAGAAACAAAATGTAATTCTAAAGATTGCTTTATCCTGTTACTTATATTTATATTTACTTTATATCCTTTTATTACTCTACAATAGACCTGGCCAGCGCAAATGGTTTCAGAGGTTTTTAAATAAATATTATACAAATACAAACCAAATAAAACTTTATTGTTATACTATGATTCCATATAATTAACTCTCGGGTCTTAATTCTTCTCTTACATTGAACTTTGTAAATCTATAGTTATGTCAACGTTCCACATCTTAGCCCGTTTTGTGAATTGGCATCGGTTAATGAAGCACGTCATGAACTCTTTGTAGATTGAGTGAATTGATTCTTTATTGCATAACTGCATTCAAATAAAAAATGAATGTTACCGATGGTTGCCCAACGAAATCGATTTTTTCAGTAATATTTGGTGTTTGCGGATATCAAATATAAAACTGAAGTTCGTAGTCGCACTTGCGCATGATAGCAATGGCACATGCAAATTTTTATTTATTTAATATTTTTTTATACATACGGCGAGAAACGAAAGTTTCAACAGAAATACAAAATCATCCGGCGGGCAGTACAAGTGAACGTGGCAGGCCGCGGATTAGCCAAGTCTGCACTACAATAATATATTTCGAAATGACAAATCAAATTTACATAGTTCTTGCAATTAGACGATAGCGGTAATTGCTGTGTGGTAGTAACAATGGTAACAATATTTCAGAAAGATATTTTTATTTTTCATATTTCTTGTTTTACAGTATTATTCTTTAATGAATCGGTACATGAAAATGAAATCGACAAGGAAGATATAATAGACGATAAATACATAATCTAGTATGGGATGACCAATAGTACTTTGAATGGTAAATAATTACAGTAAATCAGGTTCGATTCGAACTAAATAAGAAACTTATGTATTAATTAACGTTTCCACGAGTGAATATTGATGTACGTGTGCATGTGTGTACAATACATATATGAATAACTTAATGCAACACATTATGATACCGTAATTACTTCCAGATTTTATTACTACTTTAATATCCATGAAAATGCAACCATGTAATTTAACTTTTTTGTTTATATAAAACGTACTTTCTCTGTCCCTTTCTCTTCCTTTTCATAAAATGTATAGGATGTAAATTGTATTTAATAATGTAACAGACGAATTTTTTTCATCATTATTAACATTATTGACTAATATGTGAACAAAATAAAGATGAAAAACACGAAACAAAGACGATTCGTTGTAAAGCATTAAGCTCCAAGCCAAACAAAACCTTTACACACATAGTCAATTATTATAATCGTTTGAATGATAAAATGAGTGACTTATACAACTACGTGAGTACGACTGTACGTATATGAATCCGCGACTCACTACACGTTGCAGAGGATGGCAACAGCTTTCGATAAATTTCACAGACTACAAAGCTACAAGACGAGTGGATTGCTTTTGCAAATTATTCCATATATATTTTTTTTCATTACTATTTTCTCATGTTTCACCATGTAGTCGTTTCTGTTTCATAAGTGACATTTGAAATAAACTAATTCACTTAAATGAAGTAATTTTCAAAGAATCACTCGACTTTGATTCGATGGGCTATCGCATTAAACTTAACGAGCCCGTACCTTTGAGTGTTCTTATTTATAAAAATAAATACTTTGAGATATTGATTCGTGTACTACAGTAAATAATAATTGTAATAATATTTGTATAATAAATAATAAGTGAAATAAATAAATAGATTTCCCTCTCTTCATGTTTAGCATTGTTTCGCGTACCTTCGATATTGGATTTACAAAATACATCGACGTAAGTTCATTTCGCCGTGCTTATATAAAAATAGGAGTATATATATATTGTACATGTATATGTATAGTGTTTATAAATATTCGATTTTATTATCATGAGATTTTCTTTCATTTATCTTTATTGATTACCTGCTTTCTTTTTCGTTCTTGTCATACTTCGTAATAGATACAGCAACTTTTTACAGACTTGATAATCTATTTTAAACATTTAAAAAGTCTTTGATTTTGAACATGTATAAATGTTAAGACAAATTTTTTCATTGATAAATATTTAATCGATAAAAACCTGGTTCTCAAAGTAACAGGAAAAAAGTTATCAAATGTCAAAGTAGTCTTTAGTTGGTTATCTTACGTTGGAAAATCTTCAAACTCAAAGTTACAAATAAACAATATGGGGAAAGTACATTAAGAAATGAATCTTAAAACGTGATGACAGTTGTATTTCTCCAAATATGATCGTTCTAAACATACCTCAAATTATAATAAATAACATTTTTTGGTGCTATAAAATGTTCCATCACATTTTTAGTTGATTATTTACGTTTCATTACTTTTCCAGCTATCCCTTCTCAAACAAAGTATGCTAAGTGAAGTGTTGGTTTTTTGTTGTAAACTTTTGTTTTTCTTTAATATAAAAAGGAACGAGATACTTAAAAACTTGTTGTTTAAATGTTTATCATGACGTCATGCGGGACAAAAAAGAAATAAAAGCAATATCAGAAATACTGTTTGTAAAAGAAACTTTTTTCAAAGTGGTACAAAAAAGAAATATAAATCAACAAAAATAATTGATTGAATTTTTCAAAACTTACATCAGTAATAACAATAACAGCAACAACAAAAAAGAAACAGAATTCGCTACTTTCTAAATAGCAAAGTTTGAGCTTTTCGATTTGTTCCTAAAAAATGCTATTCGTATATATGTCTTTCCGGTAACGCATGACGTCTCAAATTACGATCATATGCTACTGTACAGCCAGGAGACGTATACCCCACCGAAACAAGAGAATGTAATAGTTCGTAGAAACTCGATTGTTTTCGAATGACGGAATAGATGTGACTAACGTAAATTTGATGAAAGTCTTCTACGAAATATTTCATTTAACTTGCAGTTAACTAAAATTTTTTGTGCGTTTAGTAACATTATTTGTCAGCTCACTATTGCCTTTTCTTCCTATCACATCCCGTTAAGTACTCTGATAGTTCTTTTATCCAATGCGTGATTGATGAGAACAGCACAATTTCTCACCTCCCTTTCTCGATTCCTCTTATGATATGAACGGAGACTGTCGAACATTCGCGAAACTTATAGAGGCTGTTTATAAATCAGACTCGCCGTATAAAGCTGTAGAGAATGAGCGATAATCTAACGCTCCTGGCGCTACGTTAGGTCCTTTATATGGCGGCATTCTCAGAATGCAATACTCAGCTTGATCAGGCGGAAGTTCTCGTCTTAATTCATCGGGTAGAATATATGGCTATAATGAAGATACGGTATTTCAATTATACTGTTTATTGTGATTTAAAAATTTGTCATCTGAAAAACTCAAAATAAAATAAAAATATACCTTATCACCAGCCAAGATACGGAAACTGTCTATAACTTGCTCGGCAGTGTCTGTGTCAGTGGATTCACGTGTCATGAAATCGAGGAAGGCATCGAATTGTACATAGCCAGAATTGTTGGGATCAACGATTGCGAGAATTCGCTGGAAGTCAATGTCTCCCTGTCTGTCTTTGCCAATAGAGTATCCCAGCGAAACCAAGCAAGATTTGAACTCTTCAGGTGCCAATCTTCCTGTTCGGTTCTTGTCGAAATGATTGAAACTGCTTCGGAATTCGTTTAATTGCTCCTGCGTTATTCCCTAAAATATTATCATTTAAATGTAGTAATTTTCCATTGTTATATACTTTATTTAATCAAATATAAATAAGAAAAAAAACTGAAACTGTGTAAACGTACCTTCGAGTCTCTTGTAAGAATTTGATTCTCAACTTCGTTAATATTACGATTAATTGAGGTTAGAAGCTGTTCCCAACCTACGCGAAGAGTCTCCATTGTATATTGCGTGTATCTATTCTCAAAGATCATACCTTCCTGAACAGCTTGATGAATTTTCTCAAGTTCTTCCAGGTGAGCCTTGTATTGATACACTGCTTGTTCATATTCCTTAAGCCGATGCAATTGATCTTCCAAAGTTCCCTTTAAAAATATTGCATTTTACTCTTTCCATTCATGAATATAAGTATATTTTACTAAATTTTTGAATTGACAATTCAGAATATCATAGTAAAAACAATATATTACCTGCAAACCAAGACCAATAGCCGTGACAGCATCTAATTGACGTTCTATCCATGGTCCTACAGCATTCGCTTTTTCCGCGAACTGCCTACGAAGCAGTTCATTGTCTGTTGTGCATATCGAGAAATATCACAAATTAATACATTAATTTTTATTAGTAAATTAAAAAAGGTAATATAGACATGTGAACAAAATGCATACTTTGTTGTTTACGAAGTTCCGCAGCCAACGTTCCATCTCGTTGTGGTACTAACTGTCTAACATCGCTCCATTTTTTAGTTAAGTCCTGAAGAAGTATGTTAGTAAATAAAATGAACTGATATGAAAAAACTTATCTACAATTTTCATTAGTTGTTGTTAAAAAAACATACAAGTGCAGTAAGTGTAGTGTAAGGATTTTCGAGCCCGCCAGGAATTTGGAATTGTTTGACAATAGACTCAACTTCTCGCACAAGTCCAACAATAGAATTGTATTCTTTATCGGCCTCGCCTAAAGTAGCCTTGAATGCTGCATGTGCGTCCATCAAGCCCTGAATCTCTTCCATTGTATGCACAATAAACATATCAACGAGATCTTCCCTCGTACCATCCAACCAATTATTGAATGGCTAAAATAATAATGGCAGTGTCATTAACGATAAACAAGATTTGTTTTATTTTAAGAATAAAAAATGATTCTTATTAAATAACAATATATCCTTACAGCTGCTCTTTTGGCGAATTCGAGGTGTAGAACATCAATCTTTTCAAGGATACGTTCAGCCTCATCCAAAGCTTGACGTCTGCGTTGTGTAAGTGTTCCAAGACGATCCCATTGATCACAAATACGTTGACATCTCGCGTTCACTGATGCACTATCGTGATATTCCAATGTACTGAAAAAAACATTAATTGTTGCTTCTATTGTTTTAGCCAACAACAGTATTATTCGGTAAATATGGAAAAGAAGGAACACTGGAAACTATCGTACTTTAGTTCTTGAGCGATGGCCGCAATTTGTTCGACACGATCCTGATGCGCCGCGAGGTCTGACTCGAAAGCCTCGTGTTTTTTCTTCAAAGCTTTCAGTTCGTTCAGTTTACATTGCCGGAAGTGTTGCGAGGTTAACATTTCCTCCTTACCCGCAGTCCAGTCCTCATGTGCATCAGCCTTATGTTTGAATTTTTGAGCTAAATGTTCCAGCCTCTCCAGTCGCATCATCTCCGACAATAACCATTCTTCGAAAGCTTTCTCTGCCAACTCCAAACCTAATAAATGGAATACATATTGAAGACATACCTATAAGTTGCACAATTTTCAAACTGCTAAAAACTGTAATTCATGAAAGATGTTATATTTTGTAATGTCATGTTCACAACCTTTCCAAGCTTTGTTAATATCCGATACAAGTTTTCCTTCCGTTGGCATATAAGCCGGTCTATTGCTGAGCCTAAGCTTTGTTTGCAAAGTGTTGAAGTTCGTTTCCAGCTTCGCTTTCTGCTCGACACGTGGTGGCTTATGTTTACGTCTGTACGTCCTATACTCCTCGAGTTTCTTTTGACATCCAGCCAAGGAATTGTCAGTCTGACGGCTGTTTAACCATGGCATCGTTCGTCTGATCCATTCCAGTAAATCAGACGCAAGGCGTTCATATTCTTCCATCAGGCGTTCATTTTCTTGGTTCACTTTCAAAACTTTGCAAATCCTATTAGCTGCTGTTTCAGCCTAATACCGAAAGACCAAAAAATATTAAAAAATCAATGCTGTCAACAGCAGCTATATTTTAATTGTGAAAAATTTTTAGTACAGAAATTAAAATCATTCCATTAAGTTAATTAAAGTTATTGTTATTTACACACCTTTTGAGCACCGCTGAAGCAGTGATAATATGAAGAGACATACGTCATTACTGCTCGTTCATCAGGCATTGCCGTATTTCTCATGTCTAAAAAAATTCAATCGGAAAACTCAAACCATGCATGGTTAGATTACATTCCTAGTTATGTCAAAAAAAGTGAAGTAAAAAACTGTCAAATGTCAATGACACATACTAATAATTTAACTAAAACGTGTGCGTATTAGTAGTTCTTGAACTAACAGAATAACATGTTCAAAATAATTCATACTTTGCAATATAATTATAAACTGCTACGACAAAAGAATAAGCAGACAGTATTAACTACTAGAAACTGACATTTGACATGTTATTAATAAGCAGAACATGAATCTTGTAACATATGTTTACAATTTATCATTCTTTTAGAATAATATAATGACTCCTTGGTATGCCCTAAAGTAATGTTAATTACGACAAAAATAAGACACGAAGAATACTATTAGATGGAAGATTAGAACATTTACTTTAGATGTTAGGAGTTATAGGAAAATGGCTTGAAGGGAAAATAATTCACGCGATTCACTGCGCTGACCTGCTGAGCACCCTGGAACGCATGGTAGTAGCAGGACACGTAAGTCATGATTGCCCTTTCATCCGGCTTTGGGGTGTTGATTAAATCTATTGAATATAACATCGATTTTGAACAATCGAGGAGTCATGCAAGTTATTTAAGTCCCAGATTTATTTAATAAACTAATTAATTCGGTCTTTCAATCGCGAAGATTTTTTTAAACTTAAAGTTAATTTATGAGCTAACATAGATATATTTTGTTGAAATTACCATCTGGATCCAACATGCGAGGAATGTCGAGATATTTCTCAGCAACGTCAAAAGCCGTGTTGAGATTTTCTAGAGGATTGTCCTTGCTAAGTTTGTTGTAATCAATAAGATCGGGACGATGACGGTGAATGAGAGCGCAAAAGGCGAGACCATCTTTAAAGGATAGATGGAAGTTTTGAACATTGACGTTCTTGTAAGGAGCAGTCTTTCGTTGGCACCAGAGTAACAAGCCCTCTTTAGCTGTCATCTCTTCTACCGAAATGTCTTGAATAGCGAATCGCAAGATAATCGTCCAGATCATACCAAGGGTCATCTTTAGATTTCCATCAACAATCTCTGTATAATACATGAATTTCAATGGATAAACATGATTAATTATTCTGCAAATATTCTACACAGTAGACAAGCAGTATAAAAATAAGAAACATACCCTCTGCACCAATGGACACCAATTTAACCCCTTTACTGGCGATATAATCCAAAGCTTTGTTCACGTTCGCTATCTTATGGAAGCGCATTTTGCCACGATCGGGTCTGGGTAGAGTTTCGCCTGAAATTACTTCAAGTAGGAGCATCAATTTCAATCCGTTTCTGAAATCGTCTTCGATGGAATCTATCGCTGTTCCCGCTTTTCGGAGGTGAGAGTTGCACCATGCTGTGAACGTCTGCAAAAATAATACTCTGTTTATTTTCCATTAATGGCAAACATTACATATGCATATACACTCTTTTAATTCTTGTAACATACCTAAAAATTTTATGCAGTTCAAAAATTGCATTTCGACAATTTTCAACGATTATCTTTGAATTCATGTAAAACTTTGGAACATGATTAGCGCGGCAATATATTTTACACGACATAAATAGTTTAGCTATGGAACAATGCATGCCTACAGCCGAGCAAAAAAGTCAGCCCGATGAAAAATATGACAATGTACCGACATAATGTGACATTTGATCATGCTGCGTAACCGGATGTGCGGTAAGAGAAATGCGAATTTATAAGATGAAATCGGGATTGAAGGCGATGCTGCTTAGTGTATATTTTGGTAGCGACCCCGATCTCTGTTTCTATATATATATTCTGTGTCCCGATTTCGAAGATGTGTTTCTTTCTGTCCTCGGTAAGCTTTATACAAATATTTGCTTTATTTACTTATACGTTTGTCCGATTATCTCGTCTACCTCTGCATACGGCTTGTTCGAACAGTACGTAATTTCACCTTTCGTTTCATCTGCTCTTTAAGTACATAATTACATATGTTATTACAGTACGAACGTTAAATTATGACGTGTGCCGGAGTGTCTTCCTACAAAAAATGCCATTCTTCGGTTTTTGTTATTATTGACTTATCAATGAAAATGTGAAGTACGTTGGAAAAACTAAACTCAGTACGAAAGGTGTTTCGTCGCGTAAAACCGAGCGTGAACAAATTAGGGGAAGTGGCGAGAAAAGCGAATACTTGCAGGTATTTCAACCGCGTGATTCAAACTCACGGGCAACCAAGATCGATTAGGAAAGATGGAGATTGTCGACGAAATTAGTGCGCGGGATAAAAATGGATTTTTTCGTGAGAAAAAAACGTGTTGAGTGAAACTTAATACCGCCGGAGTGAAGCATGGCGAGCCAAAATTGGACATGAGCCACCTCAACTTCAACGTTCTGACTACGATCTATTTGTAAGACATCGGCTACTCCCGCGCCGGCTAAATAACAGCACATTCTAAAAACATTTGTTCATTTCCTGCACATTCATTTATTTCAGCATCTAATTTACGACATGCGCGATAAGTATGACATAACCTTTTTATCCGCCGAAATTTAACGTACTTGGTTTACAATGTAACACAAGTTACGTCAAAAGTATTGTTTTCACACATTAACGTGTACATTTCTGTTTCGTGTTTTATATTTAATATGGAACGATAAGACAAGACTTTATTTACCTAAAAAGCCGCGCAAGATAAAACTGAAGGATGTATATTTGAAAATAAAATCAGAATGTTACAAGTTATTACAAATATGTCTGTAACGTATAACATATTTTTAGAAAAACCTTTAATGCGGCATTATAAACTTAACATCAGATCATTACATAGTAGTGGCTAAAAACGAGGTAGCTCTGTAGTGTTTATAGTTGACAGTTCTAATATTGTTTAGACCGCATCACCGATTTCAACTAATATTGTTACTGAAAGATGAACACATCAAATTAACATTTTTTGTTTTCTTATAATACCAACACACCACTTTTAATGTGCGGACACATTTGCAACTGGCTATTGTTGAGCAGGACGTGTAGCTGCATACCACAAGACTCTGCTGTTTATATATACGAATATGAATAATCCATGTTGTTTACCTTGATGCTCATAACGCGCATGCGGTATTTGATATCACTTCTCGATATCACCCAATAATTATAATTGTTTCTAAAGTAAAAAAAAATATCAGCATAATATTGGTATTGTACAATATTATTACATTATTAGTACCATGCGTAAATTGTTAAAAAATACTGACTGTATTAATTTTGAAACGACGTAGGACTAAGTTACCGACTACGAATGTGTTAATAAAATCCACTCAAATGTAAGTTTATTTTGTCTCATTAAGCTCGTTTATTTTTTTGGTAATGAAAAAATTTCCCATCAATTACCATCAATTCTTCAATGCACTTTACATAAAAATTAATTTCTGATCCATTTATTTTCACTTTTTTGTGAAAAGTTTCTGAACGATATATTTGACACGCATGCATGGTTTCTGTATATACACGCACGCATGCACATACGTATTATTAAACGTACAGAAACATTATATTTAACAACGGCATGTTGATTTTCATAAATGAACCGTTTAAGCAATAACAATAGTATGTTCAGATATATTAACAAATATGTGCACTTAATTATGCGTGTATAAATAAAGCAAGATAACGAGCTCTTTATTTAACGATTGATGACGCATACACAGTCAGAGAATTATTCATCATTGGGGCTATATCTAGTAGTCAGAAGTATATCATAAAATTCGGATTTCACAATTCTCAAATATTTCTCGATTGTTTACTCCACCATCCCTGTCACAGTAAAATACAAATTAAATGACACATCACATTATCCACATTCAAATTTTATCCAAAGTTTATTAATTAAATTGTGAACTATGAACTGTAAAGAAGGTAATATATACATAAAACAGTATTCATAGAAAATATGATTGAAGAAGGCACTTGAGGAAAAATGTGGAGGCTTATATTAATATTTGTATTGTTCCTTCGATGAAACAGGTGCTTTTAGCAGCTGTCGCTCAAGGTATTTATGCGATAAAAGCCTGGAGTCAAAGTCGACGGTCTTTCTATTTTGCAGGCGAATTAAATAAACTAAATATATAACGAACGAGAAGCAACCATCTCATTGCAATATTCAATAACATTAAGAAACACGTATTGACTTACCTACACAATATCTAAAACTGTTTTACTACGAAAATAATAAATAATAATTGTTAATGAAATATTCTATTTAGAAGTTAATGTGTTTATTAAATAAAAATCAACTGAACAATTCGCCTGAACTGATAGAAATTCTCCGGGATTCTTGTTATGAAGCAAACAATGTATTGTGTATAAGCTGTATTGCTGTATGTATAACATCATATGTTTGATTTTAAACTTAGATACCGATGCTGGCTGTAAATAGATTAGCATAAAATTGCGTGCGCTGTCAATGTACGGTGGAACGACCGCTATACTACTCGTCGTTTATTTGCAACTCGTCATCGTCCAATATCACTTTCGGTCTTCCGGCATCATCATTTTCGTGTAAACAGAATCATTTCAACCTGAACGGTTAGCGAAACGGAAAATAGCTCGATCTCAATTTCATCGATCGTAAAAAAAGCGTATTGTAGTAGTAAACTGTCATATCTAAGTCACAACGG
>JABFPT010001654.1:8461-19414 GCA_022817245.1 Nixonia krombeini | reverse complement strand
GACGCGGTGGCATCAATTTTGCAGCGGGTGACAGTTATCATAAACCGAGCCGGACTCAACGCATCGTTATTTAATACCGTCCTTCGGAATTTTCCTCACGTTCCGCTCCAGCGAAATACGTCTCTATCGATTCGCCCGGTTTCTATTTTCAAAAAACGTTTCAATGCGCCGTTAGATAAGGATTCCGCTCGCCGAATCTGGCCGGGTCATCGTCGCCGATAAGTCCGACGCGAAAATTGTCGGACAGTCTTCGACGAGCGAGTCAGCCGTTCTTGAGTACCGCGGTAATATTTAACCGTCATTTTTACATTTCCAACGCATCCTCCGCTGTCCGTGACAATGAGCTGCGTACAGGGGGGGGGGGTGGAAACTACCCCGATAATTGCGTCAATTTTGTTTCCTTTTCGAATAATTTATTTCCATCGGTGATGATACTTCCCTCCGCGGAATTGCGTTGCCGGCAGAAAAATAAATACCAAGTTTTTAGCAGCTGACGGTGTGCAAAGTAACGAAACGAATTACCTTTAAGTGTCGTGAAAGCAAGCCCGCCCACTCCCGGAGCGATAACGAAGTTTCTGGAAAAGTAGAGACTCGAGTTATCATTGGTATAATAGCTTTGATGAATTAAAATCTGGAGATACATTTTAAGTTAATTAAACACAGGGCTGTTTTAACGAGTTTACCATCACGTCGCTTCAAAGTGACGGAGAGTAGCGGGGCAGTTTCCCTCAAACGGTTCCCTTCGCCCCCTCGAAAATTTCCCGTTACACTTACACACGCACGGGCATAACTGCGCGCGCGATTCTTAATTCACCGCTTTAACGATCGTGGGAATTCTTTATCCTCCGTCGCGTTCGCAATTAACGCTAACTAATTAGCAATTAATTACGCGCCCGCGCGCACTCGGCTCAGTAGTTATTGCCCGCATCAACTTTGAAAAACAGCCGTGTGTGTACGCGACGACTCGACAATCGTACCGCGGCGTCCAGAGATTCTCGAACGAGACGCGTTGCGCTAAATCACCGTGTAAGAGCGCGGAAGGTAAACGCCGGGCCCCTTCGAAAGGAAACGGTTGCGACGACTTCATTCCCGTTTATTGCGTTCCGCTCTCCGCGGCCGCGGGGGCGGACCTGGCTTTTCCATCGGATGCGACAGAGGGAAAACGGGCGAATGAAACACCGGCGAATGGTGTGGCATCCAACGGTGGTGGCGTAGCGCTATCGATCCCCATTGTTGCTTCGGGAAGTGAAAACAATAATTAAAGCCCCGTAACGACTATGGCCTTTGCCGTGAGCTTCTCGCAATTTTCCTCGAGTGCTCGCGTGCCGGGTCGAGTGCTCCTCGCGACGAGAAGAAGATAAATAAGAACACCGTGGAGGTGGAGGGTTGACCGGGTAAGAAGTGAGGGGGGAGGTGGGGTGGGTTAAATGGCAGAGGGTGGAAGAGTACGAACGAGAAGCGAAAAGGAAGCACGAGGTCCGCAGGCGCGTTCGCCGCGAGACTTTGGAAGTTCCGTTATCGAGTCATCTTAGCGACCTGGTAATATCCGCGGAGAGCGGCTAAGTAGAATAACATCGGGTCCGCCGCGGCGGCGCTTTTTCCCCATCGTCCACAGAATTTCCCCATCGCGCGTCCATCCACCGTCGCCGCCGCTCGCTTCCATTCATCCCCCTTTCTTCTTCTTCCTCTTTTCTTCATCTCCGCGTACACTTCGGCTGCGTAGAGGCCGGTTCAATACGCATGCGGTGTAAAGCGTGTGCGCGGGCGCACGCCACGCTGTCCGGCTCTTTTCGATCGACACGGCAGAGAGAGCGAAATCTCGCCGATGGTGAGCGCACGGGCACGTCAGTCTCTCTCCTCGCGGCAGCGATCGGATTAGACGGTGGCGGTTGTAATCACGGTGTAGCGGGCGGCCTGTCGGGCTGGTGCGATCGCGCGCTTACCGCCGTCCTTGTATTCCCGCGCTGTTACGTACGGTCGGCACGTTGGCGGTCGGGCATCCGGAGACCGAGGAACATGCGGGAGCAACGCCACGTGCGCCGTAACTCGGTTTGTTGGTGATGTGGCAGAAGGTGAAAAAGGGGCGGCAGGGAAATCGCGCGAGTGACCACGTAGGGAAAGCGGTGAAGATGTGCGTTAACTGGTCGAGGTGTATGCGATGCGTGCAGTAGGAAGCGCGAACAGTGTCCAGCGGGGAAGACCGGGATCTAGCCAGGATCATGAGGCGTGAGGCAGTCAGGATGTGTTAGCTGCTATGCTCGATCGGTGCGCTGCGAGAAAAACCGCGCGACGATCATGATTTACCTCAGTTTGCGCGCAAGTAAACGATCATGGTCCGCCGCCAACGCTGGACGCTCCAGTGCACTCATCGTCCCGCTTTTCCCCCTATGGATCATAAGTGCCCTGTGCGTGAAGGATGGTGAGTAATTCGCTCTCTTCGTATATTTACCTTCCCCATACACGCCAACATTCCTCGTAGAAAGCGCGCTTCTGCAAGTGGCGCGTAACGTTGGGGTATAAGAGCACCATGGGAAATCGCATGCGGTAACCGGGGGGAAACACAAGCGGTTATCGAGTACGCAACGCTGCCTCTTTGACGGGTGCTGGGAGAAAGTACTCGGCGAAAGGAGACGTTCGTCGTTGACCCAACGTGTGCGGACTACTCGTAAATATCGGAACCGGGACGGGCCTTCGGCGCTTTCCGAGTGCCATATCCGCAGGACGTCCGTAACGACAGAATCGCCGACATCTGTGGCTCGTTAGTCGTGTTGTAGATAATTTGCGACCCCTGCACTCCGTCTCTCTCCGACCCGACGCCTCCTTCTAATTCGCGACTTAAATGCGGGCAAATCACGCGACCGGAGCCAAGTGGGTGTGTATGTCGCTGCAGCGGTTTTATTTACCAGGGACGGGAACGTCGAATCTCACCAGAGGCGAGTCACCGTCTCGATAATATCAATATCCGCGTATTCGTTTCGCCGTTGGAAAAACGTCAACGCCGCGTTCCGGGAAGATCAAAGCGTTCGGGGTGTCTGTCAAAGCGGCACTCGAACGTGGAATAGACGCGCAAAGTGATACCTTCCTCGGTAGATGTTTATTCCCGTTACATCCCGCAACGTTTCCGATTCGCTCTGTGTCTCCGAAGCCGCCCGTCGGCCCCTTGTCTTCTCGGCTCACCCACAACAGTCCCGTTCCGCGTGAACGAGACGCTTGTGAAATGCCAGCGAACGGGGCCGACGGTGGTGCGGCGACACGGCACTCGCTTTGTGCTTGCCATTCCGTCCTCGAATCTCTAACGAACTGAACACACAGAGACGAGAACGAGGCCGCGATTGCACCGTGAGCGTTTCATGACCCCGAGGTGTTCCCGGGGAATTACCCGGGACGTTTCGACCGTTCCTGTCACCGGGACTGAACAGCTCGGTCTCGCGTGTGCCCAGCGGTGCCGGGGGGACCGTTTTACACCGTTTTTACGACGTTACGTAAGCCGTTACCCACGCCCGACACCGTTATCGAATTACACGGCTGCACACGTGTCTCGAAGATCGTGGCCTGGAGGGCCATGCACGGAAGCCTGCTCGGCTAATCGATGCTGTTACCGCGTTACTTTAATTACCCACCGCACGCTAAACAGCGCTACACGACTTTCTTTACACGTGATCGCCGGCCGAGCGAACGCTTTACGCAAACTAATTGATTACTCCTCTGTTTAGCTACCGATTTTCGCCCTCCGATCACGTGATCTCAACAACGAACATTCGATAGATCACAATTTACTCGTCCTGTCAAGTTCTTCGATGTCTGACGCGCACCGATCGACGATTCAGCCCCACGATTTTAAATTGTGCGAACCTTCGCGTGCCTCGCTGCCTATTCATTTTCTAACTAACCTAACCCAACCCGCATTTCTCGAATTCCCACAATCGTATCTGAGACCTTTTTCCAGCGGGTACCGGGTAATTAATTCCGACGGTGTCGGTCGTTATTGCTGACAAATACGGTACAAACTCGGTCAATTGAAGAAGTTTGTAAATAATAGGATACGATTATCCCGGCAAACACTGCGGATTTCGTAATGACGAACAGTGGCGGCGATTTTACAGCGTTATGCGCGATTTGCTTCTCGTTCGTCAGCGCATTGTTTATTGACTCCGTCGAGCTTTAACAATCCCCGAGCAATCAAATCTCGTAGTTTATTCGCTGCTTAGCGGGACGTTAAACCGCGTGCCTTGCAAGTGCAGCAGTTTGGCGAGTGCATTTATCCGGGCAATAGTTTTAAATGGATTTTTGTGGAAGAGCGGCGAGGAAATGGCGCAGGTATAATTATTCTACATAATGCCGGGATTGAGAGACACGTATTGTGAGAAATGTGCGCGTTCCCTTTGAGGCAAAGGCAGCGCGTGCGACTCTCTTACATGTACTTTTCAATTTAAGCATTCCTCGTGCGCGAGGCACGTTTACGGGTTAAAAAACGCGGCAATTACAACCGGCAAAGAGATATTAACATCATAAAGTATTTTCGGCGCAGCGCGGTGACAATTTAAACGGTTTTCGCCAGATGAATTAGATCGTACCGTAAACGACTCTTGCTCTTTCTCCGGCCAATGAGAGGTTGGGTACACGTGCCGTCGAAAACTGTGCAACGAAACAGGGCCGTAATTTCGCGAAAATGCAAATCGACTCCGACGCTCCCCTCGCCCCCTTCCCCGTTGCGGGAGGCACCGGCGCTAATTAAACGGGTACTTGAGAGCAATTTGTTCGCCACCGCGATAAGTCGCGCCGCGGCCGACTCCGCCAAGGAAGGGAAACGAATCCGCGAGAAGTAAGCCGACTGCGATTGTTCGGCCAATTCCGTTGGTTTATTTCCTTCCCACCACCATCCTCTCCCCGTCCCTCTGCGCCTCTTATTCCTTTGCGACTCGCGTTCGTCAGACGGCGAAATGAATATTCACGTAGTCGCTTCTCATTAACAATAATGCACGAAGGGCGACATAATTCTCATCAAAATGCGCGAAATCGTCCGCAAGAGCGTCCGGCGCGTGTGACTTTGATACAAATTCGCTGCCGCTTCGGCTTCAAAAACACTCGGGGAAGAAAATTGTTCATGCATTTATGCGAACTGGCTTGACCGTAACTCCGTCGATTCTGCGGAAAGATCGTTTTCGGTTAGTCAATCTTGGCCGCGTGTCATCTCGCGGCGACGTGAATTACGTGAAAAATATATGAAGCGAGAGGCACGCGAAGTGGAACGGTTCGGAAAAATGCTGAGCCACCTTGCCGACTTCTTCAATAGTCGATTTACACCGTCGCTTCGCCCAACCTTGTTGGCGTCGAGATTTCGTTGAGCGAATGAAGGCGCCGTTGACTCGGCGCGTCGACCCGCGCGGTTATTGTTTGGCCGAATAAACGTCATTCCGCGTGTGGAACAAAGCCGGTTGAGCAAGACGAGTCCGCGAAAAGGCGAATAAGCGGCGTCGCCGCTACAAAGCCGATATAGTTAACGGCGAAAGATTCCGCGCGAGGAATCCGCGGCGATTTAATCAGAGCGACGTCGGTGCTGGAATAACAGGCCGGAAATGAATATAAACCGAGGGGCCGTTGTGTTAACAGAGGTTCCGGAGCGCGAGCGCCGGGGGATCAAAAGGTCGTTAATTGACTTTGCGCGTAACCGCAGAATCCGTGGGAGCGTCCCGGGCGCGAAAAAAAGGGATGACTGGCTGTCAAGGGTCGTTTGTTTTTCTGATTTCTCTGCCGAAAGCAGCCGGAGGCCTGTGGCACGCGTACGTGTAGACTCGGGTAGGCGCCTGCACACAGGCAACCCCTGGTACAAAGCCGCGCCGAGCCGCCGAATGATTAACGAGAGCATTACTCTGCCGTTCGACGGAGTGCATAATGGCGTTCGTGTTTCCAGACTCGTGGAAAAGAAAATTGAAGGAAACCGAAGTCGGCTCACGCCTACCGCCGTTGAAAGATGGCCCGGTTCATCGACAGAGGCCGCTAATTTGGTGGGAATATTAGCGCCGGGAACGTGTCATGAACCCTTTGTCACTCGCCGACTACGACGCTCTTACCGCATTCAATTATTTTTTCATTAGCGGCTGCCGAGCAATGCTCGACTCGTTTGTTTCGATGGGGGTGAAGGGGGTGGCGGTAGTAGCGGCGGTGGGGGGAGAGGAGGATGGAGAGAAGAGTGAGAGGTACGTGCAGCTGCGATTTCATTATTGCCACGCTACAAGCAAATTGTGATTGCGACCGTTTCCCTCGGTTAAATATAAGTTGATAATTAATGCGCGAAGCTGTGAACGACATAACGGCATTAAAAACGCGTTTCAGCGAGGCTGATTCAATTCCGGTGTCCGCATCGCTGCGCCAGCGCCTAAGGTGATCGTTCCGTGAAAAATACCGGCGGGCGAAGAATGCTCGGCGCAAAGCGTATAGCCGCTGCACCGGCTTTATTATCAGTCGCGATCAATGAAATAAACGTGCATGAATTCTAATCTGTCGCCCTTGCGAACAATGGCGAGGCGTCTGAACACAGCGGCACGAAACTTCGAAGCGTAGTGCTGGCTTCGCAAAGCAGACCGGCGCAGGTTGACAATGAAGCGTATCCGGTCGCGACTCAGCAGGGAGAAGCACAAAAGCTCGCTGCGGCCGTAAGTGTAACGGAAGCAAATGTAAAGAAGGCTCGCCGTGCGGCGTCGCTCGCACATGCGCCCCCGCAAACGAGCCGCGGCTCGTAATGAGAACGTTACAATGCTCAGCACACGAGAGCCTCGCTCTCGCGACACCTGCCGAATAAATGACCTTGCGCAGCGGCCCCGACGCCGGCGGTGAGGATTTGTTCCGAATCATTTGTCAATTAAATTATTGGATTGAAAAATAATGGATTAATTCCCCAGGAAGACTGCACGATGAAATCAACAACCTGTAGATACTCGGTACGGTTGCAGGAGCTTCGCGTTCCTCCCCAACCAAACCCCACCCAGCCGACGTAGGCCGGCCCCTGCTCGCTCATTTCCCGCCGCTCTCACCCTCCCTCGAGTTACCGCATTGTAGAATCCGTGACCAGGGTCGCACGGTTAATTAGAGCGCAGATAACATTGAAACAGAGACGTAATTCGCGACTTTTTCTCATCTGCGGAATTTTACCGACAACAGAGAGAGGGAGAGAGAGAGAGAGAGAAAGAGAGGGAAATAGAGGGAAGTGACTCCAGCATATTTAAAGGGAAGCGATGAGCTTGGCGAAAACCGTCGCCCTTTTCGTCTTATTAAAGCGCGCCACGCGACTTTCCGCGCCGCTCGTTTCGCGATCCGACCTGGCGCGCAAGTGTTGGAGTCACACAGCTTCAATCGGCACTTTTTGCCGTTTGACTGAAGCGTACGATTATTGGATTTCTTTTGTCCCGTACAATTTGCAAATGTCATTTATGTCTCGCAAAAAATAGTCGCGGAAGGGCCCTTTGTATAATAAAAGCTTTCCACGAAAGTTCGCGCTACAACACTCTTCAATAGAGGGAGCCTCATCGGCAATTTGAAACTGCCGTTAATTTCGCGTAATTGTAGATGTGTTTCGACCCTGCGTTTGTATCCTGTTCCTTTATACCGGGTATGATGAAATTAATACGTTGCGACCGCTTTGTCTGTTTACGTCCAAACATGCGACGACCGGACGAGAAACAATTCGATCTAATAAATATAAAAACCGTATATCGAAAATAACAAACGTTTCGTGGGGAATGTCGAGTCACGTATAGTGTTGCTTTTAATTACGTCGACTTATAGATGAAAGGGCTTTTGTAATTGGTTGTGAAATTTTATATAACTGAAAATTCGACGAACACGTGGTACGGTTTACTCGTCCAGAGAAAAAGGGACGCGTTTTAATGTGTACGAGTTTCATTCACTTTTGTTCAACTACTTCGGAATACTAATGAATAGAAAAACGACACAAGTATCATCTGTTGATCAAGCTGATTATTTATTATAGCGGCGTTTTCCAAGCTTTATACATTGAATGTCTTAAGAATAAAGCCTAAGAGCCGCAAAGAGCCTTTCTCTGGTGAAGAGTAACGAGATAAAGATATAGCAAACTCTCTTTTTCTGATGTATACAATTTTCATATTTTACACGAAGGTAGAAAATATGAAATACATATTAATGACATTTTAGACTTCATAAAGAAAAGAACGAGAAGAGGTTGTGATATCATAAATAGAAGATATTGTGTTATTCACACAAAAGTCTTCTCAACAGACCGTGTCGATCCAAAAAGTAGTTTGCCTGTATATTTCACATGAAGGAATTGTTACAGTTGTTACATGATAAGCTTTTCCTTTCTTTCCGTTCATTTGTTTATATATACATATGAACTATATGTGAACTATAGAATCTTGAACGTAGTCGTATAATATAGTAATCATATAATATAGTAATATTATTATTTTTTCCGGATGTATGTCTTGCATTATGAATATAGAAGCATAAACTCGGGATATTTTTACTATAATTTTTTCTGCACAAAACAAAAAGTACATAAATTTAATGTCAATCCTAAATGTTTAATATAAATGCTGTTTTGGCTAACGAGAATAAATAATTGATTTGTGCCGGTTATTACCTAAACTTTGTAACTTGTGTCTTTATGGTACATACCGTTAACATAGTAACATGCAAGAATTGTTGCATCGTAATCGTATCATTTGTTCATTCTCGAGAAAATATTGGCATTAACTCATCAACGTGTTCAAGACTTTGTAGTTATAATGTGCATAAACAAATAAACGAGTAATACTGAAATAACTCTGACTATATGGTATGACCTAATAGCTTGTTCTCTTGTGAACTATATTGGTAAAGCGCTTTCTGTATTGGCATGATTGGTTGGCGTATCCTTAGCATGTAGAAAATGTTATCTTCAATGCATAGTTTCAGATCTGATGAATGTATAGTTTGAAATATCTTTATTATGCATAACACATCCACACGAGATATAAAAAATTGCGTGCAGTGTAGTTAATAATCTCATATTCTTGTCTCGTCACTTTTTTTGCCTCAAAATTGTTCTTTATTGTATTTTCATTTTCTTTAATTTTGAGTTAAGATAAATCATAATAGTTTTTCGTATTTTTCTGCGTATTACACTCATTTCACTCTTGCCTCCCCCATGAATTGTGTCACGCCATTTGATTAAAAAATTTTCGTGTTATCTCATATTTGTCCCCCAAGAAAACGATTTGCCTGAACTTGCACACTGGCATTGATCTTTTACTTATTTATGTATTATTATTACCGAAAAGCGATTCCAAAGTAGTAAAAGTCTTGTGACATTTATCCTAGTAACGTAAATGACAGTTATGCCCTAAATATAGTGGAATATTCTCAGCTAGACTTTTCACATATTTTAACACTTTTCCAATGACTTTTCCATCCTTTTTTTGTACTGTGTGGATATGCAAAGAATCTATCTTCTCGTGATATATTTATCACTCGCTACTTTTCCGCTGATAAATTGCGCCTTGCACCTTGTATCTCCTCCCTGAATAAGTTATCCTTTGAATTCAAATAACTTTACTCATAAACAAAAATTAAGTCGAATTTACTGGGACGTATATTCCATTGCTGGAGTCATTCTTTAAAGAAATGCGGTGGAAGCATTTATCATATATCCCATTATTAAGTGTGTTGACCGGAATAATGAGCGAAGAAAGTTGTATAAAACTCACTTGCGTAGAAGCACCCAAAAGGTATTTTCTTTCCACGGATTATTCACATTATTTTACGAACTCATGTTACCAATTTTTTTACACAGTTCTTCACAGGTGTTCTATGTTACACAGATCCATTTCAGTACATTAGCAAAATAAGTAACAGACATTTATACGCAAAAACATATTTATATTTATAATAAATTAACATCCGATAACTTTTTTTCTGTATTCTTATGCATGAACTATGTATTCGGGATGTCTGTATACAATGCATACATAAAATATATGGGTATACGCTATATTCCCTGAAAAAAAAGTTATTCTGGAAACGACTATTTGTAGATGGAAAACTGTAGATATATCTGATAAATGTATGAAAACCAATATCAGTTGAAAAAATATGGGATACTGCACATTCTGACTTAACGCCTACATCTTTTCCACATTTTTTTTAGACATATTTTCAATTTTCCATCGAAATTAATTATTTCTATACCAACCGTTACTTCAGTTTAGAAAATGCTTTCAAGTGATATAAAATTCACAGTTCGCGTGGATCACAGCGTATAAATAGAATACACACAAACCATGTGAAATTTTACCTCTACACTTTATTAATTTTGCAGCAGAGAAGGCCTTTGCGATCAGACAATGGTTCTCGTAGTTCCCGGGTTTCGCATAAAAAGTAATGCTGAATAATACAAGTGACGATTAATTCCGCCTATCCTGCATCCAATATTCCTAAATTGTGCCCGTTATTTCGATATTTGCATGCGTTTCAAGAACAGGAAGGATTAATTGGCATTGTCAGGATTAAAGTGCACTGTGACTGGTAATATCGGCACGTTATCTCGGCAAAATCAAATTAAACTGTGGCGCCCAGACAGTTGTAGGTAGTCGTAATTAAGTTCAGTATCGGGCTTTCTACCAGAAACCGTCAATAAAACTTTTGATTTCATATGTGTTTACATTTTACATTGAAACTCGCAGCGTCTCTAAAAACTGTTGTTTACGTGCAACGTTTGAACTGAACAGACTAGAATTGAATATTTTTATTGAATATTACCCTGATTGTTAATAATTGCAACATTTGTCTTGTTCTGCCGGAAGTAGAAGCCAGCGTGTACATTCAGACGGATCGAGTGTAATGTTACTAATAAGGTAAGTCAATCCTGCGCGGTTTCTATGCAATCGTAATGAAGATGTAGTGCAAAATCTTCCCGTACGACGACCTAAACCGAGTTGA
>JABFPT010001651.1:9560-21768 GCA_022817245.1 Nixonia krombeini | reverse complement strand
AAAAACAAATGACGAATGATGTTACCGGGCTGACTTTATCCGCACATCAGTTGCCACTGCACGTATTCACTACATTTTCCTACAATGCATTCTTGCTCGACAAGCATATCGCAAATAATACCACGCCGTTCGTGCAATTACAGTCACTCCGACAATCACTGTTCTGATTACCAATCAATTGTCGGCCGATCCATCAAATGACGTTTCGGTTGAACACTGTTTTCTCGAATATGATAAAGTATCTGTTCTCGATACTTTCCGATACGTCAAATGTAAAAGCCAATCGTGATTTTTTAATTAAAAACTATTTGTTTAAAAAATAGAAAAAAAGTGTGTCTTATAAAAAAAAAAAAAAACAATTTCATTTCGCGATAGCGAAAGATAAGGATCACCCGTGATGTTCGCCATTTGCGAAATGGACGGCATTTATTTTCAGCGTTGAAAATAGGTTTGAAGGAAGTTCGAAAGAGGCGAGAGTTGGACGATAGTTTTCATTGACACGGCGGACTTGCATAAAAGTCGTTCTTTCCCCGGGCAAGTGACGAAAAGTGTCTGCATTACTTGTACTCAATTATCGAATTTCCCCTCGAAGCGGCGACGTCGATACTTTCTCCCTGGGGGTCGATCCCTACATCCCGTGTCTCACGCACAGGGGTATATATATATTACATACATGTAACACGGATACGATACACGTGTACACACACATATATATATATATTTATCTATATATATACACACGAGGCAAGTATGAAGAAATCCCAAGATAATGACCGCTATCTACCTATTTATTCGCGCGCCATTAAGTTCGACTTCCCTACTTTTATTCCAGATACGCGGCGCAGTGCATCATCGAACAGCCGCGGCCTTTATCGCCGAGAGTATCCGGCAGTAGTGGAATCGATATTAACGGTAGGACAGATTCGTCGTAGTTTCGCTTTATTGTCGTTTCGGGGAATAATGATGCGTACACGCGAGTGGCCTATATCAACGTCCTCTGAACCAGCTGTGATACGATTGTCAAAAGCAACGGGGGGAAATGGCGTGCGAGCGAGGGGACGCGAATGTAAAGACCGGGCGAGGTGCAAAGTCGGAGGGGCAACCGACTATTTATAATCCCCGCCATCTCCCCAAACTCGCCAACCTCGCTTAAAACAAACAAGATCTGCTTTCGCTCGCTTTTTTCCTCCCACACTTTTCCCACAAGTCGTATCCACGCTATTCGGTTTCCTCGTCGAGACGTCAGATCCACACGCTGATGAGAGACGTCGTTGTCGGCAACGATAGGTTACGATTAATCGGTTGATCGGGGATTAACGAGGTTGACCGCGAGAGGGCGAGCCGCACAGTTTAGGGCTGCGCGTCTCTCCGATCCGTCATTGAGGAGCGTGGCTGATTCGACGGGGGGTCGTTCGTCTGGCGCGCTTGATAATGGTCTCCGCACGCGAATGGCGTCCCACATACGATGATTCAATTAGACACTAGCGTTGATTTTCGTCGCCGAGCAAGCACAATGCGAGCGCGCGCGTCTTTGCACACGAGTGCCATTCGTTTAACAAAGATGGCGTGGAACAAAAACAGATTGAAACAAAGGCTTTCGTCAAAAGAATTGGGTTCGCGTGTTACGTGAAAGGCCACGGCTCGCTTTGTAAATCAAGAACTTTTCATGGCACACCGCGGTAACTCGACGAGTGCACGTGACTCGTGACCGCATAAGATCCCGTCGACAAAAAGCTTCGCTCAATTATCGTGGAAAAGATTACACTGATTATTCACTTTTTCATTAAACACGATGCGGTTTTCATCCCGCGGCCTCCGCGAACCATAGGACTGGATTTCGAATTGAAACTCACGTTGACATAATTCTTTTGCAGCTACGTCGGCGACGCGCCACACGCGGAAGCTCGCTCGTCGACGTTTCTCGATCGGACAATGCTACCGGGGAACGAGTTACCCGTTTGAAACGGTGTAATATTCAACTATTACCGTCGATCGGACATTACCGTGTAAATCACGTTACCGTAAATCACGTTCGACAATCGGGACCCTTTATTTGCCGCGCCGTCCAGCAAACGAGATTTTCATGAAAATGTCACGTTCTTCTTCGACGGGTAAACGCCTATCACCTTTGATCGTCGCATTATCGCCGGCGCTAATTGGCACTTGCCGTTCCAGCTACGGAAAATCAAAAATCGCTTTGCGATCTTCGCGAAGGCTATTTCAGCGAGTCGATTGTGCCAAAGGGCCGACGACGGAGTTGCTGCTTGACCCAGACTCGGGGGTCACGAGGGAGCACGAAATAGCAATTTTTCATTCTCTCCGCTTTCCGGCTCAGGGAAAATAATAAGAAAAATTTGAATACCTTTTCCCGGCGAGTCTTGCACTCAATTTAATGGCCGCCCGTTACGCTCTTTATTCCAACGTTTGGAACGCGTTGGCTGCGCAAAGAAACAAATTGTCCGGAGTCGTAGCCTGACATTTGCGAAACGGCGTGTTTGTAAATTATCAATTGTATTATCCGCCGGTAATTATTCCCGGGCAGAAATTGGATTCCGTTTCGAAAGTCCATTTAGGAAGCGCGTCGCGGTATGCCGGATGACTGAATAACCAATGGAATTCGAGATCGATCGGGAATCAAGCTGTCGCGTAGCGTCTTTTAACAAAGCTTCATTTCCAGAGCGCGCTGGCCGGAGCCGTCCAGACCGCAGGAACTTGGCTCTTGGCTCGGTCACCGCGGGTTAAGCACGATCTTGACGTTAAAACGACCGAGGTATTGGGCGAAGGTTGGCGGAAACCTCGTACTTCCGTGAGGACGTCATTCACGCCGTATCCTTCCAAGTAGTTGCCATTATCCAGCCATTGTCATTGATGCGCGCCGACTCCTTCAATTTAAATCCGTGACGTCGGAGCTTGCTCGATTCGTCGCTTCAACAGCCGCCATTCCTCACGCTCCTCTTTGACGTTCCATTTTACTCGTTCGACCGTGACACGACGAGATATTATAATCGAGTTAAAAAGCGCTGAAACTTCCAAAAATCACGGTTTGTAATCGACTGATATTTTACGACCGATACGCGACAACGTTGTTTCCTCGTCAACCGGCAACACAGCGGCGGACCACGGGAACGTCTTCAAAGGAGTTTTGGACAAGTTCGGCGACCGAGGGAAGAAACGAACGTCCAAAGGGACCGCATGCGCAAGTCCGGGAGAAAAGGTAACGAGCGGATATTACTCCGGTGGGAGCGTCGCCTGTGACGTTCTAATTCTTGAGCGTCCGCCTCGTCTCGCACAAACGGCATTGCGACAAGTATGCGGTGAACGTCCAACTTCCGGTTCGTCGCATCGACCACATACAACTGTGCCGTCGCTTTCGGAAGCGATCCAAGACCGTTCCCACGGGCGCGCCGAGGCTTCGTCCGAACAACTCTGATTTAGATTAACCGTGTCCGAGTGAACAGCGATACACGCGATGGACAAACATCGGCGCTGCAAACGTGACAAAAACGTTTGTGCGACACTTTTTAACATGTGTGGGTTTTCGACGTGCGTAGTGTTAATCTCTAAAGGCAGGATGGATTTAATTTCGCGTAATAAAATGTTTAAAGGTAACGATCAAAGATGTGTTTCGTTTATACCACCGGTCAGAAGCGACTGGCTCAATTTCCCGTCATTATTTGCAACATTCATTAAATTTATTTGGGTACACTTGCCGCTGGCGATGTCGATCAAAGAGTCGAGTTGTCCTTTCGTTATCAAGGGTTTCGCCGAGCTTCGTTACACTCAATTACACGGCGGACGCCTGTTTTCGAAAATCCCATAACGCTCGTGCTCGCAGAGGGCGCTTTATCAAACACGCTGATATCGATTTTCCTTAAGGGACAAATACCGATGAGGAGTATGGCAAAATCGCATTTACCGGTTTTTTCTCTCGTATCGACTTGTTAGTCAAGGTTGGGCAAGGTTACCCGTCCAGACTTGGCGGGGTAAGGGAAGGTAAAAGAAAAAGCTCGTGAACTCAACTGGCGTGAAAAACGCGTTGGGTAAAACGTGGTGGAACGAAGGCAACAGATAAGAAAGCTGCGAAGGCGATCGGAAGAAAAGGAAAAAGATGCCAGGCGCTGTTCTAAGTCCGTAGATATGAGATTAGGGATGACAAATGTACGCTTCTTACAAGCGTTTGTTACAATGTTGTAATTCGAGAAAAATAGATCAGAAGCGTAAGTTGGACGCAGCTTTGGCCCTAAACGAAATGCCGAGTACAAATCGTGTCTAAAAATCGGCACGATTGCACATGTCGCTGGAAGAGAACGGCAATTGAGGTTTACTCGACAGCGGATGAAAGCAATACGCAGGAAAAGCAGGGGGGATGACTGGGAGCTTGATGGAATACGAAAGCTCTCGAAATTGAAGAATTTCCCTCAGCGAAGGAGACCGCGTGTCACGTCGCTGGAACAACAAAGCGGAATATGGCGAAGTTGTTGACATCCGAGTAATTATTTCCGCAAAAGGCAACGACCCAAAGTCGGCCATTGGGGGTTGGTTACGATTTCAGAGGGATTGAGGACGGTCGAAGTTGTCGCAACGATATCGAAACGACGGTATGTGCGTTCGCGGTACGTCACAGATACGGACACTCGTATTTCATGGTCGGGGGACGCGTTGCGGGAAAGTGGGACAGGCTACCTGAAGACCGGACGTCCCTTTGCCAAATGCAGGGACCGTGTCGGCGAGTTACCGGGTCTGGATTTATCTACGAGTAGAAATGGATCCTCTGGTTCGGCGTCTGGCCGCGATCGCCGATGTCGAAACTTACCTCGTAGATCATACGAAACGTCTATCCGCGAATTGAATCACGGCCCTAAGTTTTTTACCGGACGACCAAAACCAATCAGAAACGTATGCGGTCACTTTTTCAGGAGAGTTTATTCCCAGCAGTTACGACAAAGTTATCGGTAACAAAGTTACGATATCGCAACCGGGAACTTACTCCGATCTGGCATGTTAATGGCGAGACATAGAAATTCGAGGGATTGTTACCAATGTTCTTGGCAATAAAGAAACTGGAGATATGAAAGTAGTGCATTTTACTGTGGAATATGCGGTAGTAATTAGCGCAATCACGATAGAGGAAATATTATGAGTTGGGCGATAAAACAAACTTATCTGGGCCAATCGATTGTAATTATAATAGTCAATTTGCCACAACGAAATTACAAGACGGTAACATCGCTTTTACCGCTTGAGTAGTTTAATGTTTAGTGCCAAAGGATTATACCATTGTTTGCGATTGCCATTTATGTTATTACTGTTTGATGTGTTTATATCGGAATTTTTTCGAAATGTAGATATTTATTTATAGACGAAGGTATCAAAGAGGAGGGTGTGCGAATAAAACTTTAAAAAATATAATTCTTTTAACAGCATGAAATTTGATGAGAAAAATTCGTCATGGATATTTATTGTATTTAAAAACAATGTGTAAAAAGCGCGCGATTGTAGATATACATGGAAATCTGGGTTTTGATTTTTCATGAATACACGTTGATTTAAATCTCTAGATATTTTATCCGACCTTTTCTTCGCAATTTCGTTGAATATGTTTTTTATCGTCAAAATACGCACACCAGAATAATCTTCAAAATGAAAGATCAGTTTATCTTTCGAAAAAGTTGATTAAAAATATTTTTTCACATAGAGACTGTGATTTTCGAGTCAGTTCAATATTAAAATATCACGTTGATTTGCATTCATTGTTAATTCCTGCACTGTAGTTTATTCCAACATTTAACTGAAGAAGCAAAGCAGGAGAAAGATTACCGGAAGCCAGATATTTGACAGACAATTCTTCTTTCAAATTCCAAACAAGTCCACTTGTTTTGTAAGGATTAGTTGAATGGCTTTCCTTCAACATGATTTTGTGAGCTCGGAATCCAAATAATTTATGAATGCTCTCGTTTCTACAAGATTTTTCTATTTTTGTATATCTATTTTTCCTTCTTCCTCAAATACAATCTCTAATTATTTCTATTCTTATCGCATTGTTTATTTCTAATCTACAGTTAACAACGGATAAATATTTTTAAGTATTTCGTCATAGCTTGTCATTTCCGCAGTCATGTTTTGACTCCACTCACGAGTATATCTCGATTAGTATAATAACGATAATCAACTTCTTTCCTCGAATCTTCTTGTCCCTTTATTTAGACATAATAATTATCGTACCTGCTGTTGCAGAGACGACTTTCCCCATACGACTCATTTTGATACTCTTCATACTTGCTTTTGTGACTGGAACTTCCCCCTCAACATACAACATCTGTTGACCTATGACGTACTCGGTATCTTCCCTTTAAACACTAGAGTTTACGAAAAATTTCTGAGCAGCAAAAATTCTTCTCAGTTTTGTGTTTTCTCTACGCAACCTCTTTCTTCCATTATTCATTTTTTTTAAGATTTCTGGTAACGTGAGTCTCTGTTTTATTAAAATTAAACAAATGGCACGCGTAGCTGAAATGGCACAGTGGAATGTAGTTACATCTTTACGACGTATCTAAACAGTTATATCTTCCACATCCATAAAAAAAATGGAACGGTATAAACGGTTTTGCCAACATGTATAATTTTACTGCGCACTTTAAGCTAAAAGAAAGCACGTAAATAAACTGTATGTGTTACTCTTCAGTAAAGAGGAAAACAGATTAACGCATAAAGTATCATTTTGTATACTTCATGGCCCGTAGTTTTATTACGCGCTAACGAAATGCAAAAGTACTCAACTGTATTACAAATCGACAATCATGCTCTTGCCAGTACTAAATTACTTTATTTACTGTTACCCTTTCGTTAAAGCGTAGTGAACAATCAACGTAATTAGCGATATTTAATGCTGTTACACAGCGTGATAAACGTTAAATATTTCTATCTCGCGTTTCCGCAATAACTTATCTCGACGTATAGCGAGATAATCGATGAAAACGTTGTAATCTTTTATTATTTATCAGTTAAAACTTCGCGTTCCGCCACCGTATTTACCAATAATGTTGCTACGGATGGCAAAGTTTTTTTTTTTAGCGCGTATTCAACGATCGTTGAAATTCAAGAGCAATGTCACCGGCGATGTCATTGATCTCGCGTTGATATCACGACGGCGTAGTTTGCGGATGTAAAGTGCCGGTCCGTGACTCAGCTGGAAGTGAACTCGGGTCAGGACTCGCGGGTTCAACAACGAAGAGGCTGCGAGGCGAGTCGCCGTTTTCTCGCGCCGTTCCTGCAGACCCAAGACTTCCGCCAATCGGTTAATATTCGTTTACCTTTCAACGCTCCTGCGTTTCTCTAATTTGCATTCTCATTACCGCGCGACGGCGATCTTCGAGACGACGAATCGTGTGGATCTACGGTCCGGGAAGGGCTTATGTTATTTCTCAATTAATTATGTTTAACGAGGAATGTAAAAATGGAGGACAATCGCGTTAAAGTACAAAGATCGTCAAGTCAACGGCCCTTGAGAGTCGGTGAAAGTCGTTTAACGCGATTATACGGAAGTATGAGTGTACAAGCGTAGGCCGCAGACGCAGGATGTGCGGGACTATGACCTCGGCTCACGATAATCATGAAAAATACGAAAAAGCGGGGAAAAGTACGTGCGCGGAGTGAACTGATAACGTTCGATGACTAATAACGGGAAACGCGTTCCTTTATCTCATTTCACATTTTTTTCTCTCAACACCCAGTTCTATTATTGTCTTCTACTCGAGTACTTTACTTACCCTCGATATAAAAGAAGTTTCGGAAGCGTTAAAAAAAAAGGGAATCAACTATTTTTTTCTCCTTTCAGCAATAAAAAAATTCCTTTCACTTATGCCAATAATCAGAACGTTATTAATGAGGTACTCGTTAACGTACCGCGAAGGAACAAAAGTGTCGCAATGTCAGTTTTTATAATTAAAACGTCGCTTCGCGAGCTTTCGCCAAAACGACACGATCTCACAAACCTCCTAAAAAAAAAGTCGTGTAATATTTCGCCGTCTTATACGCAACCACCAAAACAACTCGAAGTAGATCACAATAAACCGCGGCAAAAAATACCACCTGGCCATTTTACAATCGCGAAAGCAACGAAGCGTACTAATTTATTCAAATTCCAATTACCTTTTTCAGCACTACCTTCGAACGTTCTTTGCACATCTGATATTAATTGTTCCCCAAAGCAGTTGTCACGTAACGCGAATTTCCAGTGCGTTTGTCGTCGTTGAACAGCGCGAAAGTATTTCGTCTTGTAACGCAAATTGCGTAGTTGAACCGAGTCGTAAAAGACGATCTTTTTATGCGAAAGGTCGTTGAATTATACGCAAGTGTATATTGCGACAAGGCCGGAACGAGTGTTCGCGTCGTCCAACAATGATAAATTCGTATTCCATACAGCGATAGCGTTTCGACGTATTATCGACGAATGTTCACATGGATGAGCGTCCGATGAAACGGGTGATACCGTTAATTCAAAAAAAAAAAAAAAAACGCCGATCGCAACGCGGTTGGCGTAAATACCCGATAACAATATTCCGAATGAAAGTCAAATAATTACGTCCGTTGGATTGACGCGATTAAACCAGATGTCCTTTTACGTTTCCCGGCATCAAACCAAATGCTCGTCCACCGCGAGAGTCTAATTAGACCATGCGCTCGTCAACGTTGCGTCCAGCGGCAGCGCGTCTTCGCGTCGGACGTCGATTTCTCTACGTAATTGCGCCAGCTGAAGAGTAATCACCGGTATTAACTCGGCGATGCTGTTTAACTGAATCGGGAAAAGAATCGGAGGGCGTTCGTTAACCGACAAAGAGCTTTCGCGTTTTATCGGTAAATTTCTCTTCGCCGGCGACGCCATGAATCGTACGTCCGTCTATTGACGCGAGAAACGTCGTACTTCGGCTCCTCTACGCATCGAACAGACCAGCGCTCATCTTCGAAGAAGCTTTCGATCGAAAGGTATTTTTTAAGCGGAGTGCTTTCTAATTAACCTGAAAACGCGCGATACATTACATTCGTTATTCCATTCGAGGTCCGGCGACTGGAATATCTGATAAGAGGGAAATAAAACCGACCCGGGCATATCCGCGTTTGCATATCCCGCGCCGGTACCTGACGACGGACAATGACGCAGAGATACGTATGTCGAGTTCGAGGAGGAAATGAAGAAGGAAAAAGAGATGGAAATCGCGGAGATTCGCCGAGGGGAACGAACGTTAATCGACCCGGCATAACGGATCCTCGACAATACCGGGCCAGCTTTACCGGTGCCTGTCTATTATGTTCCTGCCTGCTGATACAGTCACCCTATTAGCACTATCTCGTTTTCGCTCGGAACGGTGTCACCGTACGCCACGACGCGTGCGCTTGATCTTCTTACCTTTCATTTTTATTTATAAGCCGGTCGTTATTTCTGGAAATTATTTACGGTTACACTCGTTTCTCCTAACTTACCTTTCATATTTATTTTTTCAGCTCTGGCAACGGTATAAAGCGAAATTATACAAAGTACCTTTTTTACGTCTCGAATTGGAAATTTGAGTGGAAAAAAGTTACGCATTGAAAGCTCGTTTTATCGTTTTCACCGATATGTAGAAAAATTGTACGCATTTTTTTTATCACGAAAATGACGCAAATATTTAAAAGGTATTTTAAATTGTTATCCAAGTTTCTACGAACGTTGCGTTAAAAATCGTTCCGAATGGTCGGGAGGTTGATACGTTAGTCGTGCGGTTAACGAATTTCGTATTGTGGAATAAATATGACGCAAAAATCAACTTACGAGCTTTAACCGAAGTTTATTTTGGCGAACACCGTCACCGCTGTACGACGGAAGTCGAGCACGTGTACGTTTATAAACTGAAACGAACGATGATTTAAAATCGGTGTATTGAGTTTACCGTGTGACACGAATTGTCGCGGTAGAAGGAGCCGTTTTGTTGCAGGCCAACCGGTATTTCATCGTTGTCGAATATTAGCTTTCAACATCAGCGTAGATTGACTGGCTGAAACAGAGTTTCCGTTCGAGCGCTTTATTGATCCCGGGCGCTGGTTGATTCCGTCGAGTTGTTTCGAAGTATTTGCGGTTATCCTCGTTTTCGTTGTATATTTCAAAGCATTATCGCGGAAATGAAGGATTTATTAACTGAACAGTATTCTCTTTTCCGAAGTTAAATCTTCGGCAGGCAAGGTTAATGCAATTAAGTGATTAAACGACGCGACACAGTTGTAAAAATTCGATGAAATAGGAGGCTGGAAATAACCTTGTTTTCAACATTTTTAAATAACTAAAAAGTGTATTACTTATCAACACTAACGATTTTTTTTTCATTAAGTTCACCTGCGCTGTGTGAAGAGTGACGGTTAAAACTCCATAAAACAATAGTTAAGACGTAGCTCGGTTAATTTGACTGAACGTTTCAGTTAGGTTAACTGCGAATTTCGTTCAATTTACACACGTAATATAACACTTAATGTATACCTGACGCAATAATCCAGTACATTCAACCGAACATTTTACTTAGTTTCATTTATGCGTTACGGACATTTTTCAATCATAACTGCATATTAAATAATCTTGATATAGATTACTAATTGTAATAACCAAACGCGAATTTAAACTAAAGAAATCGCTTTATATATTAGACAACAGTTGTGTTTGGTAAAAAATACTAAAGAAGTTGATTCAACCGAGCACCTGATTTCAGCGCTCATTGACTGCATTTTTATCAGTTAAACGATACTCGATTAACGGTTAATTAACAATAGTTATTTAACAGTTCGAATTACAGAAGCCTTCTAACATTTCTTTCAGTCTACGACGAATAAAATAAGTGAACGTAAAATTGATACGTGAAATAAATGACCGATGAAACAGGTAGAAATTGTACAATACATTTTTCGCGAATCGTCCTGTAATTCGTCCTCGATACTCAAACATTAATTGATCCAAATCGAAATATCAGTACGGCAAAAAAGGAAATCGTACCTGCAAATTTTCAATTAAGATTATGAAATACCGCTGCGCATCGAAGCTGGAAAAATGTATATTGCGACGTGGTGAGGGCGAAAGCTCGCAATTCAATCGGCGGCAAACGGTGGAGACTGCGCGTATAAATATTACAGTCACGTGTAGAGGTTGAACCGAGAGCATCGGCCGTTTGCGCGAGCTCGTCGTAAAACTTCTATAATTAAAAGGCAATATCTTGAGCGTGGGTCATATCGAGGCAGCGCGGGTGGTATCGCATGAGAATCATCCTCGTGCCGCAGGTACGTCGCTCCTTGAACCTCCCGCGCCTTCCACTAGACAATGCGAGCCGGGCTTGCGACGGAGCAACGAGACCCGCAGTTCTCTCATATCAAAATTAAAGTCACGTATAGATACTCGACGAAGGACCCCAGACGGCACGCACACCGTATACGAGTAACGGCGAAAAGGGAGCTTTTTAAAAGTAATACCCGCGGATGCGGATGTTACGAGTGCTTTCATTGAGATTAATCTTAGCTTTGCGAGGAGGCGAACTGGGACTGGTGATTCCCGCAAAGGCGGTTCGCCAGCGTCAAGCTACATCCGAGGAAACTTTCCACCAAATGAGCCGAACTGTCGTAAACAATAGCACGGTTAAGCCAATGAGGCGTAGGAAAATGTCCGGGATACGTTTGTGAGGAATTTGAATTTCAGATCTTCTTAGCGGAATCGCGGTTACCTCTCACCTTTTGCACTGACGGTACGCCTGATCCGAAAACGTGTCGGAGTGAGTAGACGTAATGCACTTAAACGATCGGCGCAATTAATCACTTTGTCAGGATTACGCGGGAGGAGCGATCGTCTCAAAGAGGATCGATGGTCTGCTAACGAAGCTCGACAATGGACAGTAACGAGTTACCATCGGGAGTTACCATCGAACAAAAAATCCGCATCGCTGCCGCGGTTCTTGATGAAGAGCCGAAGAAGAAACGTCACGGTTCGTCGTCGACAATGAGCGAGGCAGCGTGAACAACAATGAGCGCTAACGCACGCATGAAGATACGTGACAAGACGTAACGGGGTGCTGCCCCGCAATCACCCCCTAGCCAGAGACCGTCAGCGAGGCATGTCAGCCAATGTCCTGGCTCGAGAGTGCAGACGCAACCCTCCGCGCGCCGAGCTGCACTAATGGTTTCTTGTTCCTTCGCTTCAATTTCG
>JABFPT010001642.1:0-23614 GCA_022817245.1 Nixonia krombeini | reverse complement strand
GCGGTGCGTGCACACATACGACCGCGAGGGGGTCGGCGGACGTTGACAACCGCGGCCGGCAGATGACGCACGAGCGGCGCAGCGCGGCGGTCGTGTTGGCGGGAGCGTGTGGGCGAGCGTGGAACGAGTAGCCGAGCGTTTTCGAGGTGGAGGTGTCGTGCCTCGCCTCGAATTAATAAACAGCAACAAATGACTGCCTATCTCTGCCCTCCTCAAGGCGCTCTTCCTCCTCGCTCTCTCTGGCTCGCCGGGCGACCAACCGACGCGCATGTCGCCCCCGGACGAACGAGCCACCGCCATTAGCCGATTTCGCCGTCTCCGCAGGCGATTCGTAATTCGCCGATTCCACGTCAACGCACCGTGTCGGAGCGCACCGCGATCCTACGCGGAACTGCGTCCACGCTCGCCAAATATAATCGCGAGTTTGGTACAACTCTCCGACAAAAAACAAGCTATCGATACGAAACCGCTATAATTGCGCTAATTCCTTTCCCATTTCCTCGAATCACATCGTTAAAAAAAAAAGCTGGAAGGAAATATGAGCTAAGAAGAGTAACGGCGGTGAACAACTACGCGATCGCGATGTGAGAAAGAGCAAAAGCGAGAGCGCACTGTTGAGTCAGCGAATGCGTTGGAGCGCAACGCAAATGAGCCAAAAGCTTGTTATGCGGTGGAGGATAAGAATAGTAAGACGTAGTCGAGGTGCGACGAAAACAATGTTGTTTTAAGAAGCGCGAATAAAAGAACAAAGTCAGAGGGACGAGGAGAGTGATTCGACCTTCTGTCAGAGCGACGAAGGAGACAACGCGGAGGAGGCATTGCGAAACCTCGGGGGAAATAATGACGGAATAGAATTACGGGGTCAATTTGCATTTCTAATTATTGCCGCGCTGTTAATAATTAATTAATGGCTACGTCTTTTCAAACACGCGCGCTCGGACGCGTGACGCAACCGTGACTGCGACTTAATTGATCTCGCGATAATTAATCGTCGGGTAATTAGCTGCCTTTTCATTCCCAGAGTTTACGCAGCTTGTCACTCGAGAAGGAGTGTGACGCGCGCGATACGCAAATATTTCTTTTAATTAATCATTGCAGCCGGCTGCGACAATCTACACTTCGGTTTGAATTCATTTATCCCGCATGGCGTTCCAGTTCCGAACATGGCAAGCCGAAATGCGCGAAGTGGCGCGTCGACGTCCACGCAAAAATAGATTATATATTTTCGAATTCTATATTTCAAGCATTATTAGTCATACTGGGAAATTGACGTTTATGACGAGAACGATTTATTGCGCACTTTTTAATGTCACAGCGCGATTTCGAAAAACAAGCGAATCTCGACAAAGAGCGATTTACCATCCGCGAGCGTTCGCCGGTCGGTGTATATTAAAATAGATTTCATTTGTTTTCCATTCAATCGTCAGGCGGATGTGCGCTGGGAATAAATTTTATTAGACGTAACCACCATCATTATTTATGGCCATTTCATAAACGCGACAGATGAGGAAAATTTCTTCGATTAATACGAGCCACGCTGATTTTCCAATAAGCGGTGGCATTACAATGTCCGCGCGTCTCTTTGCGAATAACGGGTTTCGTAAATCATCGTCACCGCGAACAATCGCGAAGGATGATAATAATAAAGACGCCACACACGTGTCCGGCGAAATCATCGCGTCGTTCGAGAAGGATCGTCGCCGTCGGTTTCCAAAGATCGCGTCTTAATTGCGAGCCGACTCGTCTAACGTGTATAGGAAGAAACCGATGGCTTCCCCCCCTCCCCCACTACTGCCACCATTAGCCCCCCTATGGTGTCATAACTGGTGCGGAACGTCCGCAACGCGCTCTGGGACGTACCTCCGTCAGAGCCGTAGCACGCAGGATCGGATCGTCCACTGGTCGGAGTCTGCAGCAACGGCACCGTCAACGCGAGACACTGAGCCGGCCAGGTCGCTGCGAAACGCGCACTTTCATGGCCGCGGTGGAGGAATCGAGGATCGTCCGAGTCGTTCTCACCGGCGGTGCGCCGTTACGCGGCCATTAAGAATCCGCACAATGGCTCGAGCCGCGCGTCTCGCTTAACTGAAAAACGTGCGTTCGCCAAAAATACGCACCGGGCTGGAAGCGGCGCGGGGGAGAGAGTGCGGCGCTCGCGTCGACGTCGGCGACGAGGGCGAAAGGCGTCGCGTGGTGGGGGCGTCTGCGGCCGCTACGGCAGAACTAAGGGGTTGTTTGCCTCCACCGGGTGGTTCTGGGGTCCTCGCGCGTATCGAGCCCCCCCTGGCCGCCCGCGAACGTTGGCCCCACTGCCGCCCCTCCTGCCCGGTACGGAGCTATTTTGCATAGGGCCTGCGCATCGTGGGCGACGGCACACAGGGTACCCTCCCGCCGCCGCCGACATCCTGCAGCAGCAGCCCCCGTGCCACCAACACGGCACTGCCTTCGATTTGTCGAATCCGCGTCTCTCTCCGCTACCCTTAATATCCTTCTCCCATCGATCCCCCACTCCCTTGTTTATCTCGACGTTTTGGCACGTCGCGACCGACCTGAGATGAGGCGACTCGAGGGACAGGCATCCGCCGAGAAACGGGAATAATCGGAGCGTATCATAGCCGCGATCTTAGCGCTGTGTCGATGCGAACGGCTGGACGACCAAGTCGCCGCCGTTCCCGTTATCCGATCCGGAATCGCGGGACGCTTTATTAACCGAGCATAGCCCGCCGGAAAACCGCGATCCGATCACCCGACTATTTTCGCCGGCCGATTGCTTACAATTGTCCGCGTCGTAACTTTACTTTCTTAGGTCCCGATGGAATTCCACTTGTCGCCTGTAAGCTACGCGGAATCCCAGTACCGGTTTTTAATCAGTCCTCAATGCGCCGTTGTTAATTGAACTCTCCGTCGGGGCCAATGAGCTTCGCTCTTCCCTTTCCGGTGAGGCAAAGGGTTCGCGTTGATAAGCATATCGCGGAGTGGGGGATGAGATGGTTAACGCCTCCGCGTAATTAAGCAGAGTAAAGCGGGGCCAGAGTGGTAGGAAGTTGGCCGGGATACCGAGCTGCTCCTCCCAGCCTCAGCCTGGCATCTCATTTACCCGGCCGTTGGGGGTTGCAGTGTCGCCGCTCTCGCAGCCTCGCCTTTAATTAACCCCTCTAATTAACCCATCCGCCAACAAACACCCTGCCGCTCGAAAACCACACCCCTTCGACGCACTCCGATCGTGGAAAACCAACCGGATCGTTTGCACCACCCGCTAATGAAAACCGTGATTAGACTGTGCGGAGAGAGCGAAAGGAGTCGGGTTAATTCTGGTGACAAACGGGCGGGCGAGACGGGATCAGCGGCGCCCCCCACCTGGCGCACGCTAATCCCGGTGCCACCCCCGGGGAGGACAGGCCACGCGTTTGGAGGGAGTTGGTTAGCGCATGCATAATTAGCGCGAGTCGCGTATATACACCGGCGGCGGCTGCTGCTCGTGTATATATTTCCAGGGTGGAGTCATCCCTTCGGCGCATGTGCCAGCATCCGTCGGAGCCGGAGATATAATGTATTCATAACGTAGCCATCCACCGTCCTCGCTCACCTATCCCGGCCCGCTTCCGTTTGTTCCGCGCGAAAACCCATTCCCGATTCAACGTTCGCCCTCCCACTCCACTTACTGGACCGTCCAAAACCAGCAGTGTGTTAAGCCTGTAAAAGCGATATCGGTTTGTCGCGCTGGCCATCACGGTTTTAAGCTGCCTGATACATCGCTGGCATATATTATATCGTATGATTTTTGGCTCCTCGTTAATATACCGTGTTCTCTACCACTGGTGGGTTTGTCGGGACGACAATGCTGGGAAAATTTAATCGCGTCGACAAACAAACGCGGAAATCCGCGTATGCGGGGATGGTTTCTCCGACGGTATTTCCAGAGGAGTGTTTCATTCGAGACGCTCGTCCGCGTCTCTCGCCCCAGTCAAGTGGGCAGTCGTGCTTTTCCAGCCGCTTGAGCACGACACATGTCCCGGCTAGCCCGTTACCCTCGCATTTTCGGCGAGGGTTTTCCGTGGCAGGACTGTCTGTGGTTCACGGGAAGGACGCGGTGTCATCGTTAGCAGGAGGGGAGGAAATAAGTCTCGGTCATCAACACGTGTTCCCGAAACCAGTTTCTGGTGAGGCATTACGGCGCCCCTCCCCCTCCCCTCCCGCGTTTTTCATCGTTACGCGAGTGCCGAAAAGTTTTCCGTAAAGAGCAGAAAACGGATGAACTGGAAGAAAAAGAAATTTTTTCATTACTTTTCAGTCGACGGACCGTACGAACTCACATGGCGCATAAGTGGGGCCATAACGTTGTCGTTCTTTTTCCACCGGAGCCGTAATAAGCGGCGACTCTGGCTCTCACGTACGAGCATGCACACGCACGCTGCTCTGAATTAACACCCCCCGCGTGTTTACGCCCTGTGACACATGTACGTCGATGTGTGCGAGCCGGAAACAGCGGCCGAAGAGAAACCGGACCGGGGCTCTGGCCGTTTTTAATAAGCGTACTTGGTTATTGCTCGCCGTTCGATTTTCGCGCTTCTCTCGCGCGCACGACACTTCGCCAGGAATTCCAAAAGGGGCAATTAAATCTCAGGTTCGATAGCAATGCCGGGTTATCGTGGTTCGTCAATCGCGGCGGTCGTTCGCCGTGGGCGATCCGATTCGCGGGAATTGCCAAGGCTTTCCTCGCACGCACGAGAATGTGTGACATCCCCGCGCCGGCCTCCGAACCGCGATTCCGCGATTAGATCGCGGCGAATTGCGATGTGGTGCACGTCGGGCATATCCATTGGCAACGGCGAACGGTTTCATCGTATATTCCTTTCATGAATGGCATGCCTCGTTCTTGCTACTATGACAGGCGCGAAATTCCACCAGGCGAGCTGTCTTGGCATCGACCGCGGGCTTATATTGCGACCGAATAAATAATCGCTTAGAAAGTTCACGGAAGGCGTCCTTTGTGGATTCAACGAGGAGAACGACCGGTATTTATACCCATCGAAATTGGCCGCTCGCTACGCGCGTTGAACGAAACCAAATATTCATTCTTCGAATTCGAATCGGCGTGTCACGTGACCCCGGGGAAACTGGAATTACGCGCCGAGTCCCTCTCGCCAGGCACCCTCGTTAATGACATCAGTTCGGGAAAACGCAATCAACGTTGCCGATTGTTGCCGGTAACGAACGAACGTGGCCGCGTATCGGCGATACGTCACGGACGCGGTGGATGAAAAATTGAGGTTATGAGGCGTCGTTGGAAGCGCGCGATTCCCGTCGAATGTGGCTTCATTTGCACACTAATGCCACGAGACCCGCTTCGATTCTTTCACGTTCCCTATTCCTTTGTCCCGTGCCCCCCCTCCTCTACCCTCTGCCCCCCCCCATACCGCCACCTTTCCGCCGAACTACCATAACGCAATATCGATCGAGTAGACTCTTCCACGCCGATAATCCCATTTCGAGCGGCGCGGTCTAATGACGGTATTATTCCCATGGAATATTTTGTACAATTACTGAATGTAATGACCCCATGCTTTATTTATTCTACCCTTCCCCTCCGCGCCGGCTGAGCACACTCGGCCGCCCAAGTCGCGCTGTCGGCCTGCTGCCGTGCGATAAATTATTTAAACGCGAACCCTCGTGGAAGTATGCTGTAGCGTGATTAAAAGCACGACAGAACTATGAGAATCGGGTGACAGCTAACGGGCGGCCATTAGCGGCCTGGCTATTAGCGGGTTTCCGCGATAACCGCGTGTCTCCTGGCGAAATCAATTGCTCGTCTCTTTGTTCCTGGAAAGTTTCCCACTTTTGCCAGGAATACCGTCATTTCGACGATCGTTACTCAGCCTTGTATATTTTCATTCGACCCAGTGACAGTTACACCGCTACGCGCGTTACTTCGCAGACGACTCATCGTCGTCGTTTTTTTTTTCTCTCGAAAATCAGACTTTTAATGCTCTCGTTGCGAAAGTGTTTAATCCGAGTCGATTAAAAATGGCGCGGGCGGAAACGCGTTCGAGGTGTCGAGATGAGAAAGTGGTGTATAAAGTCCGGTCTCGGCGAGTGCACGGCCGAGGTCAATAATTCGTGGAACGATTAATCATATTAATTGCACGAGGGGGAGGGTAGTGGCCGAGGGATCAGAGGGGTTTATAGTCGCCGGGCATTCATCCGGTGGAAGTCGAGCTGCTTAATTATAAATTGTAATCAACGCTCCAAGTCGTATTCCGGGCGAGGCCCGATTAATTAACGGGGCCCCCAGCTATTAATTATTAATTGCCGGTCGGCGAGTGTGCATCCGCCTGTCCACAGCGACACTGGATGTTCTCAGCTCAAGTCTCTATGATGGCGATCAATCTCGCCCTTCCTCGCGCTCCTCGCTCGCCTCCTCGGCTTCGCGCGCGCTTGATTTAAGGCCGGGGACGACGATGCATACTATTTCCTACGATATTCCGCGCTGCCACTTTTTTTCACGGCCAACAATTGTTTCCAATATGTCTTCCACGCGCTTGTTGCGCGCGTCTCGAACAACGCGCTTGTAACTAATTTGTAAGCATAATGGCGATGTTGCTGCGGGAATCGCGAAACGCCGTCGCGAAAACACCGGCGCGGTATTTCAAGAATTCTCCGAATATTTATCGACGCGTAAGACTTATCGTCTGCTTTGATTTTTCCCCGAGCACTCCTTCATTCCAAATTCCAACGAGACAAAATCCATCGACATGGCGACGAAATTGTCAACTAGAGGATAAAAATAATACGACACTTGAGCATAAATAGTTCTTAAGAAATTAAACTTTCCGTCGTATTTAAACAGTTTTCAACGAGAAAACTGAACGGTAGCTCGTGTTCCTTTTCTTTTTTTTCTTTTTTTTTTCTCCCGATTTATTTATAATCGACACCACGCTCGTTGATAAATTGCCCATGAAAAATTCGCGCTCGGTTTATTTGCAAAATAAACGCACAATCCCGCCGATGAGAATACCCGCAGCCAGCGTACCATAAAAGAAAATTTTCCTCTCCGCTACTTTTTATTATTTACGGCGATGCATCATTATTCCTGCCAACCTACACGTAATTGCTGATAATTGCGAAAATTAACGCAACAGCACGAAAATAGTAAGTCGGCAATTAAGCCGCTCGATTACCGCCGAGCGTCGCCACGAGCGTTGGATTGCAAACACTCCGTGTTAATAATTATCCGCGGTGAGCCGCGCCGATGATTAACCGACGCCCATTCGCTGAGATTAGAACGCGGTCGTAAAAACGCGTCTAAGCGCGGTATCGTTGCTGAAATGTGACATTGAGGCGCGTCCCGCGCGCATCCGTCACCTCCCCCCCCCCGGCCCGTCCCCCGCCGTCCATATTTTCATTTAACGGCCGATTTCATTAGCGGCTGGCCGCGAAGATATTCTTAAATATCGCATCGATGTTTTACGAGCCGGTGAAACGCAACGCGTATTCGGAGCATCGCGACGTCGGGCCGATGCTCTGCTAATAATAATGCGCCAGTTGCAAATCGCGAGCACGCCCGTTACAGCGAGTGTCGACGAGAATCCTGATTAATCGACTCCCCGGCGCGATTTTCATCGGAGGAAATAACGGGGAGGGTGGAAGGGACGTAGCGAGAGAAAAGTTGCACAATTTCATCGTATTCGCGATTCTCCCGCGAACAATGATATGATCGACCGAAGGCGCCGGGGCCGCGGAAACTTCATATTTCTCAGCCGGGGTATTTTCCCGCGAGTCTCATTCTCCTCGCCGGCGGCAGTGCGATTATTTGTCGCGTGTCAAAAATGTTTAAATCTTAATAAATCGTCCGCTCGTGCACAGCCGGTGATAATTACAACATCGATCGCGAGGGAGCGGCGAAGGACACCGGCGCGATCCCGCGGCCGATCATCCTCGTGGCGGGAGACGTCGCGCGTCGCGTCGCTTAGTCCGGGATGGGGCAAAATGGAATACATCGAATATAGCACCGACCCCGCTCGTGAAAATAGAGCGGCCCGGTTGACACTCGGCACTGGCGCGACAACAACTCGCTGTCAGTCAAGCGCGCCGCTTTCTGGACTGGCAGACGTTCAGTCCTTTCACAATAATTGGCTCTCGCAGCTCGCTTCGTACGATAATTACCGTGGCATTAGAAGCTTGCCTACGAAGGCACCCACCACTTTAGATATTTCGCAGCTACGCGGACGTATCGACGATGCAACGTTTCTTCGCACGTGAGCTCGCCAATCGACGCAATCTGTCGCTGAGCATCGTTCGGTCGACTTTTTTTCTCTAACCGGGAATGGCCGGAACGTCAACCTGAACCACTGGCAATCGCCCCCGCCCCTCGACACTGGTATTTGAAACGAAACTGGGAAGCAAGTGTCGAGCCGATAACGTCGATGTCAAATGAATTGGAATCGCCGTTGGTGCAACGTAAACGGTCCAAAGAATCGTCGAAGTTTATTAACGGCCGCCGATCCCGGTATTTTTGCCCGGCGAGTAATTGCAATGGCGCGGTAAACCATTTCCATCGTTATTTTCCACTTTTCACGCGTTGCCGAGGTAACTAATGGGTTTAACATTTGCCGATGATTCTCGGAAACACCGGCGGGTCTGTGTAATTGGAAATTAATATAGTAATGGCTGTAGGTGCAACGCTGGATTCCGAACCGGCGCGTTGCAAACCTTTGCCTCGTTTCTCCTGAAATAACACGAGCAGCGCGAAATTGCCCGGCGTGTTGCATAAAGTCGCTTGTCGCGCCATCGCCCGCGCCGTGACCCCGCGGCTCTGGAACATATCCCACGCGCCGAGCATCGCGTAACGTCACGGAGAGTTTTCCGCTTTCATCGGATTTCTTTCCATCGAGCAATGTACGAAAAGTGTGATGAAATTTCCGGTGGGGTAGAATTACACGATGTTTGCGCGGTACTCGTAAGTGGAAGAGAGAAAGAAGATGTGTACACACGTGTGCAAGAGAGAGAGAGGGAGAGATTGAGTTAGAGGAAACAAGAGTTTTCCCGACCTCGTCGAACGTCGATTGCTCGGAAGCGGGATAATCGCAGGTCATACCCGACCGAGGCGTCAGTCGCGTTTGCGTCATTGCTTTATTAGAGAACTTACGTCGTCGGATGCCAGAGGCGAAACGTCAGTTGCGAGGATCCGGTGCGGTGCCAAAGGACGAGGTTCACCGTGGTCCGTCAACAATGCCGGAAGAATCGTCCGGCGCTGTGGGTGCAGCAACGGTACAAAGAGTCGTGGCTGCGAGCCGTTGGCGACGCAACAATTCGATATATCCCAACAAAGTGGCCCGATCTAGGTTAACGGCGAGGCATGAGGTCACCATGAAAGTAAAATCGCTATGAGAAAGAGGCGACAACGTCGTCTTCCCATTAGCTCGCGCGAACGCACGGCAGGCCGTGAAGCGTTCATGAAACTTGCTCGCCGGGTACAACGGGTTCGCGCGCGCGCACGTGGCGACGAGTCATCTCTCGACGGTTCCGCGGGAATCCGATCGGCACTTGCTCTTTTCGCACTTTATCACCTGACGGCACACACACGCACACGCGGTCTTACACACTCAGCCTCTGGACGCAGATTCGGCCGAGTTGCCGAAAAACCGCGTGCTCTTGCGATCGATCCTTTTCTTTTCCCGACTCGGACGCCGCGGCAAGTCACTTTTTCCACAGGTTCTCTACCCCTCTCTGTCTTCCTCTTCCCGCCCTCCCTCCCACTCTCTCTCTCTCTCTCTCTGTCACTCCCGCTGAGAAGACGCGTAACGTCGGCGCGAGCTAGTTCAACACCTCGTCAGTCTCGGGCTGAAGCGCCTATTAATCCAAACGGCGCCGGTTCCCGGAAGCGTGATAGCCGTCAGCGGCGTTAACCAGTTTCGTCGTTTCGGCGGATCCAGGTTTGACAGCGGCGGATCGCTCGCGTGGTTGAGCGCGGCAAACGGTTACCGGTCGGCGACCAATCGCTGCGCGGTACCGCTCGTGTCCCGTGACAACGCCGGGCAACGTCCGTCTCGATGCAGGACACTGTGTCGCCGGTCGCGCTCTCATCCCGCGACCGGGCCCCGCGTCGCGTCCCTCATCCCGTTCTCACGGAAGCGTCCGAAGCGTCGGCTGGTCGCTTTGCTTCGATGTGTGTCAGCGAGGAAAATTCGCGCCGATTCGCGTGGAGCGTGCGCTTCGTCCAGCGTCCGACACGACACTACCTCGTGCAGACCTCTCGCTCGCACGTTCGCTCGTTCTCTCGCTCGCTCCCACCCCACGCCCCCGTCCGCGAACCCGCGCTCTCCTCTTTCGCTCCCGCGCTCGCTATCTCTCTCGCTCGCTCGCGCTCCCGACCGCCCGCTCACCCGCCGCCGCGCGATCATCTCGCTCCTATGCGTCACCTATCGCTGTCTCGCTCTCTATCTTTCTCCCTCGCACTCTTCCCGTCTCTCTCCCTCTCTCTCTCTTCCATTCTTACGCTCATTTTCTCTCTCTCTCTCTCTAGCTCGTATGTAAAAAATAATGACGCTTGCATATTTGCACTTATAAATAAATATGGACAGACGGACTGACGAGCTCGCCGAATGATGCGGGACCGATTCGACGACCTGGCGACGATGCTGCGCCAACTACGGCAGGAATAAAAGCGATAATCACGATTCGCCCACCGTGACGGCTACAGTCTCGCCGTCACGTGAAACCCGCGCCCCGTTTCGGTGTGACAATCGCAATGAGAGACGCGCGTTCGATCTCCCATCGCGCTCTGCCGATCTCTCTCCGTCATTGTCCGCGCGCACGTTCCTCTGCGAGAACGGGGGGAGCGGCTCTGGTAGCCGCTCATTAAACAAACGTTCGTGTGACGTCAGGCCCCGATCCATTAAATTCGTTGCGTTATATTCGCACATCCGTGCCAACTGGACGACCATTCAACCCCTGCTTTTCGTCCTCTCTCGCCCACTGTCGCATCCCTCGTTCGCGTGCTCCGCCACGGTGACATTGCCGATTCGATTGTTACCGCCGATGTTCAACGGCTTTGTTCCAGCGGATACTCCCTCCCTTCATTACTGCTACGTTTCATTTGGGAAGTCACTTCTGCCACGGTGCTTGGTCCCGCAACTTTGTCTCTCTCTCTCTCTCTCTCTCTCACTCTCTCTCTCTCTCTCGATTAAACATTTTCCTACTTTTTATGTAACAGTACGTGCGTTCGGGGTTAATTAAATCAATCGATATAGAAATACCATGAAAAACAAAAAAAAAATTTTTAGCGGTCCTTACACGAGATGGCTCTAAAATACGTTCCTGATCGTTATAAGAAATACAATACTGCTTCATCGGTGTTGATCACTGTTCCGTTGCATTACGAAGAACATTACCGTGTACAAAATTAGCATAGTAAACGCTGACTGAACTTTTTGCTAAATACACGAGAGCCGGCGTGAAGTAACTGTTATCGTAAATAATCGAACGGAAATACCATCCATCGACGATCGCGCGTATATCTCTGTGCCGTTTATTGAAATTCAGTCTCGCCAGTTCCGTATCCATCACACTGGAGCGGTACTTTTTTGAACTTTTCAGTGTAACCTATCCAGAGGAGGAACGAGTCTTTGAGTCATTTAAAGCGGTCAATGCTCGAGAAACGATCCAAGAAGAGATCAAGGAAAGGGGATAGTTTCCCGAAGCAAATTTAACGCATTTTCCGAGCCGGTGACGGTCTTTTGTTCCATTGGCAGGATCGTCATTAGAGCAGAGCGTTACCGATCGGCGGGCGTTTTCTTCGATTGCAGAGGGCCGCGCTCGTGCGTATAGAGCGGTGCTCATCGACGTCACGGCGCACACGGCGGCGGACATATGGTCGGCTGGCTCGGCCGATTAGATACATTTGCATCACAATGCCAGAGTCTGCCCACCAGCGCTAGGCTTCGCTTTATTACGCGCGGGCCCATAGTCTATGCCAATACCAACATAATGGCACTTAACCTGGCGAAAAAAAATTGTTGCAGCTTTCGGTGCTAGCGAACCGGCGCACCTTTTGTTTACCGGGGTGGAAAGAGAGAGAAAGAGAGAGAGGGAGAGGGAGACAAAAAACCCGTTCGCATGCGCCTGCGGATGAACGGGGGGAGGGATGAGGGGGCCGTAGTTGGCCTCCCGCGGCTGTGCGGGGATCTCCGAGGACCCGTGAATTGAGCGCGATAAGTATCTCGGCGATTCCGTCGCCTCGAACAATGGCCGGCCGTCGTTTATTCGACTCCGAGATGCCAATGCACCCGCATCGGGCATGAAAGAATCGATGGAAAAAGTCGCCCAAATTGGAACATTTCTCATTCCCGCGATCCTCCCTGGCTTTTGCTCATCGGCGAATATTCATCGAGAGTCTCTCGCGACACTCAGCCGGATTCGGCCGTTTAATCGAGAGCCGGCGGAGTGTCGAGCGGGAAAATGATATTTCCACCACGCTCCGATGACCCCTTTGTGCGGCCGGATCTGCAATTACATCGCGAGGAGAGAAAAAAGTGGCCGATGAGGAGGAGCAACCCTCGGCATTGTCGTTCGATTTTATGAATAGACTGGCACGGCGAAGGTAAATACGATGGCGTGCGCTTTGTCTTTTGTCGAGCTGCTCTTCTGCCTTAATAAAATACAATGCCGTAGCGGGTAATGAATGTTGATTCGCTGCCGGTCGATCCGATCTTCTCGTATAAATAATGAATTTCGTCGCCGCCACCCCCCCACCCCACCCCCTTCCTCGTCCCGTACAACGGCCGCTACCGGATAAGTATCGGCGTTTAATTGTCGTGGAATTAATTCGCGTATGAATATGCATGACAGCGTGGCAAAGGAAAGCAGCGGCGTCACGGGACGAGAAAACGCAGCACACGTAGCTACACGTGATACCAATATAACGTACAGCAATGCACGCGGCATATGAATACCGCGCGAGACGTTCACCGAAACTGGTGAGAATTAATTATTACGTAGCGTTGAACAACTTTAGCCGCTTTTCGCGGGAAATATCGGCTCGCCATGCCGCTTATCTCGACGTATCTCCCGTAATGCTAATGTGCAGCGACTAAAACGAAATCGATTGACAGCGGCTCATTAGAAACTGACGGATAAGATTTCCATCACGCTCGAGCAAAGTGTACCTCGTATGAACACAATATATAACGTTTCATTGAACACTTTTCTCGTTTAATTATCTCGGACCGGAGCCGTTCGGTTCGCTGGCCGCTGGCGTGATAGAGCGATCAATAAGCATGAAAACGATATTAAGATAGCGAAATTCGCTCTGATATGAAACATTCGCGCTGACTTTGATCGGGTATTTACCCGCGGTGAACGTGACGGTCGACACGTATTTCCTGTCACATCGATCGCTTTTTCACTACCGTGTTAATCCGGAGCAATTAAAGGGCTTGTTCGGTTGCGTATTTCGTACGACCTTCACCGGCGTTAGTTAATTGGGAAAGTGCGCGATGGACGTCGCGTAGGGCTCGAAGACGGCAATCAACGCGACGATGAATTAATGGCCGGACTCACCACCGGTGGATCCTGCGAGTAAACGTGCGCCAAGATACGAGTGGATTCTCCTGCTCGGATCTGTATATGTATACGTGTGTGTGTGTGTATATATCTACCCTGCCACGTCGCGCGCGAGAATTCGAGCACCGAGCATTACCACTGCCCCTCGGAAAGCTTTCCGCCGACTCCTCCAGCCGATTTTCCCGCTCGGTGGCTTTCGCCTTCGGGGCAAAAACAATAGACGATTTTTCGTAAAGCTTGCGCCAATGCTACCCTCCATCCCCTACGATCGATACCGCGACTTCCCAACGCGCTCCTTATTTGACATTCATTCGATTCGAAAAAGTTTCCTTTCGCTGCGGAACCGCGAAATAAATCGTTTTTTTTTTATTTTTGTTTAACACTCAAGCCTCGATAAAAACGTAAATATAATCGGCGTGAGAAAAACGGTCACTGTTCGATTCGTCGGTGGCAGTAGTTCCGACTTTCGCAACTTCCACGGTGAATTGTATCGAGATCCGTGGAATATTTTCACGAATTGAATAACGCGCGACAAGATCGATGTGCGAAGTTCGCGCAAAGGTTATAAGTAAATGCTTTTTTTCGCGCAATTCCCTACTCCGTAAACTAAAGCCGCGTTAAACGTCATTGATTGTAATATCTAATCAAGCGGCCTATGCCTTACATCCTTGCCGTGAGCTGGAATAATTAATTTCCCGGCGAATCGATAGCTCGTATTATCATTTAATTTACAACTGGGTCACTGGGCGGCGAGTATAGCTCTTAATAACCATCGTGCCGCTTGATTGTGTATCGCGTGAAGAAACGCGGCGGTGTCGAATGTTCGAGAATCTCGCCGAGCCGCGACAAGCCGCGGATATTTCATTTGACGAACGAGCCCGGGTAAATCGACCGCCCGGCGAGGCGGTAATTATTCCGCGCGTCGGCCGTAAAAAGGCCGCTTCTTTTGTTCCCGCGTTGCCTGGCTCGCCGTGACGATGACTAAAACACCAGTTGCGGCAAACAAAAGTGTGTTTACAGCGGCGAGCCGTCGTTTCGCTGCATCGGCTGTTGTAAATATTTCTCCGCGTGCAAATGCGTAGGTTCGCCCGGTTTGCGGCAAAGGGAGCGGAGGAACGTGGCCGGTGCTCGTGGCTGTAACGCGTATACACCTGCCCGCGCTACACCGACGAGCTGTAAGTGACGAGCTGTGCAATTGGGGCCGGGGGTTAACGCTCGCGAGGTCCCTCGATATTTCATGGATAATTCCGCCCCTCGCCAGCCGCCGGCACTGGCCGAAGGAACGCGAGAGGATAGACGAGTTTCTCTACAGTCGCGGAATTCGGCGACGGCCCTTTCTCGGTTAGTCGATCCCGATCAACATCCCCGACAAGCTTCCGCCATTTCCTCCGGAATTGTTTACGCCACTGGAAATGCGTTTACACCTTTCCCGTTTGTCCGAAAAGCCCCTCGCTAACTGCCCCGTGTCCTTCCCGATACTGACGTGACCTTGAGCCACGACCTTGGTGTTCAAAGTCGTCCGCGTGGACGCCGTTCCTGGCTGCGAGAGAAACGCGATGCGCGTCGTACGCGAAGCGCCTCGACGCTGCTGCGGGTGACTGGGAACGAGTCTCTGATTCCGTAACGGCCGAGCTCGGCCGTGAGAGGGAGGACGAGACTCATAATTAAGCGAAATAAAACGTACCTCTTAATTTATGCCCGAGATCGAATTATCAGCGTTCGAGTACCGATCAATTTCTCGGAGCAGCGCGAGACAGAAACGAGTCAGAGCGTACGAGGCCAGCTGCTTTGCGAAGGAACGCAGCACGGACGAAGATTATAAAGCGTTTATAGCACAGCTTCCCACCTCGGGGCACTCGCTTCTGATCTGCATAAAAATAGGGGAGCGGGAGGGACACACCGGGGGGGAGGGGAGGTGAGCATGGGGGAGAGGCGAGGGCGGCTGTGGCAAGAAGCAGGACGACGGAGAGGACTGCAAGAGAGAGAGAGAGAAAGAGCGGAGGAAGAAGATGATCCTTAATACGAGATCAGATTATGATTATTCTGCGGGGGAGTACAGGTTGCCCGAGGTAAGGCGCGGGGGGCTTTTAAGAGTCTCGCTGCCACGATCATCGGGCTTTCTCTCCGCTGCCGAGCGACCGTCGTAACTCGGCGATTTTAAGGGACTGGATGTTGGAAAGGAGGGAGACGGAGAACTATCGACGCGATCGCGTTCCAACGCGAACGCCTTGCGATGGAACGAACGCCCAAACCACGAGATACGCTCCCGCGTCATTTATTCCTTCCCTCCTTACTTTTTTACACTTATTGAAATGTCCGAGAGCGTTTGCCTATCTCCGGCGATAAACGAAACGGCGATCAAAACGCCTCGATTATAAGCAGGGGCCGGCTTGGAAATTCGCGTTACACCGCGCATCCCTTGTCGCGAGTGCTGGAACTACGCGGCATGTTGCTTTTTTCGCCCCAGCCATCGGTCTCGTCGAAACACGAGAAATTTTGAACGATAAACGCGTGCCGCGTATAACTCAATACCGGGGATGAAAAAGAGGCAGCGCAAAAATGTTCGGGGATGACCTCGGGGCCAGAGCGAGGAACATTAAAAGGGAGAGGACATTAAGAACGTCCACGGCTCTCTTGTACAAGAATCGGCCGTCGGCGGGCGGCGCGGGGCCAACGGAGACGGAGATTGGGACGGCCGCGTATGAAGCAGGGCCTCATAACTCGTCGTAATGTCCTCTTCTGCGGATACCTAGCGCACATCCCGCGTTCCCTTCGCGGTGAGCGGACGACGCCGCCGCGGCTCTCGTACACACGCGCGCGCACACGCGTGCGGGAGTTCGTGAACGCAGCCTCTCCCGCTACTCTGTGTACCCTCGCGGGGAAATACGAGAGTTAATCTTGATATAATGGCCGCGACTGTCGCGACCCGCGAGACAATGGCCTAAGATGTATCGTTAGCCTCGCTCGCTGGGTCGCTCGCGTCCCAACGCCATTGTGCGCCGACTTTTGTTCCTCGCGGGGTGTCGGAGGCATATGGGGCCACGAATCGTGAATTTAATCGCGGGAGGGACACCTTAAGGCTTCTATCGGTACTCGAATCCGATCCCGTCGGATATCGAATTCGTTTCTATCGCACCTTGAAACTGCCTACCACCGGCCTTGCAGCCATTTCTATCATTGTTCTTTGAATTCGCTACTATAGACCATCCAATCCGATTGAATCGTAGTTACAGCGCGCAACGACGCCGTAACACACATTCCTCTGAAGAAAGAGTGGCGGTCGGAACAGTCCGATAAAGGACTTTCCGGGCAAGGTTAACCCTTGTCCTAGAAGCGACTAGACGAGCATTCCGACGGCGGAAAACGCGTGTCGGGGTCGTGACCCAGTGAGGTCGGGCGATGGATGACGGAGCCGTGCGGCCGGATCTCTCGGGCGGACTGGGTAGACTACGGCGGGTTTTACACCCGAGGTTATAGCCCTCCGCGCCGACTACGTAGCCGCATGGACGCAACGCTGCCAAGTCGATTCCCGGCCGACGAAACGCACACACAGCCCCTCGTCGACGATCGACCTCACCCTCGCTCGCTAAGAGGTTACGGCACCCTCCACTTCCGTCTCCCTTTCTCCCCCTCTCTCGATTCCTCTCCTTCGCCTTCTTCCTTCCTTCCCTCCCTCTTTCGCTCGCGTACTACGCAACCGACAATTATGAATGGGAACCACGTGTCACGAATCGCCGCTGGCCAAATATCTCCCGTCAAACGTATCGATCGACTCGCCGCCTCATTGGCGGCTTACATCCGGCGTTATCGCGATTTTGACGGAAGAGGCCGAAAAATTCGGCGAGGAAGACGACATAGTCGTCCTTCCGCTGTTACGAATCTCCAAAGTGCGGGAACAATAGCGAGTTGCAGGTACGAGTGGTTTCTCACGAAATTAGATGATCAACCGAAGCGTCTTCTACCCGTCATTGTGACGAGAGATTTCAGATTTACAGCATCCCTCGCCGCACGCGAGAGACGCGAAGTTTTCACGGTCATAGACACGAACTGCGGTAACAAAGACGAGTACCTGTCCGAGCTTTCAGCCTCCTCGTTTGTCCCGCTCCCCCTTTCCCGCCTTGTGGGCTTTTGTCCAAACTACGATCATTATTCGTGAAAAAGCTACTCTCCAGCGCACAGGTAGACGGGGAACAAGCCACAATATTGCGTAGGGGAGGGAGATGGACGGTGGAGCGAGAGAGACAGAGGAAAGCGGACCGGTAGCGCTGGCCAAGGGGCAGCGGAGGGTTGGCCCTTGCGAAATGGGAAGACAATGCACCCCGGGTATTTTCACACGGCCTCGGACCGCTCGCGAGGTGGCCAAACCCCTCCGGACGAGTACCGGACATGTCACCTGGCCAGGGAAGAAACAGAGTCCGCTCTCGCCGCGGCATGAATTAATCCATGCATACTTCACCCGCCACCCTCTTGCCCCTAAAGTGACGCGGACTGCGGGAAAGTGCGAAAGCAGCTGACGAGGATGCCACTGTCGAGAGCGAGGGGACACGCCGCCATGAGTGAATATGTACGGTTATCGCCTTTCTCTAACGGATGCTTAAGTCTTCTTCCAACGACGATGAATTAGCGCGTAATATTTGAAGCTTGGTATTCAAACTCACGAGCTGTGAATATTTGAAAATAATCCTATTACGATTTGATTATGCAATTTTTACAAAGTTTCAACAGACGAATTAGACCTCTGTGAAATTAACACTGTTTTTTGGAAAATCAAGAAAATAATGAGAGTTCTGGGTGACTGAGAAATATTTCTGGAGCTCTTGATTTGTAAAATGAAAATAACAATGTGGAGATAGAAATACAAAAAGTACAATTTTGAAAAATGTCGGAGAGAATTCGGTATCTTTTTTCCGTTTTTCATACTATATAAAATCCACTTCAACGAAAGAATCCGAATCCGTGCCGCAATCACGGCGCTTCTATTTATAATGGCCTGTTTTTGGCAAAAAATCGAAAAATGATGGGTGTGAAATCGGAACTGCTGATACCATAATTGCAATTAATGTCCGTATTTTTGGTCCATGTCGACATACGATAGCTCGTTGGATTGATCTCAGTACCCGGAACAGGACGGCTCTTCGTTTAGTTCCAAATTCCAACATGAGGGATAGTTATAGGGTGAAAACCTTGAAACTCCATATATCACTCCTCCCTTCCCCTTCATTTTTCTTTTTTTCATATCTCTACACCTAATGGCGGGAAGGGCCAACATGAGGCTTGATTCTTGCTGTCCGTCGTGAGATCTATCTGCTGGTGTGTAACATAAAGCTGAAAGCCGAAACTGATTTTTCGAAAAAAATTGAAGGGGTACCCCTTTGGAAAAATAACGAAAAATCAACTTCGGCTTTCAGCATTGAAACATACACCGATGGATAGATCTCGCGACGCGCGTCAAGAAAACCCCCCTATATAGACCATTCCGGTCATTAGGAGCGGAGATATTCAGGAAAAAAGCAAATTTCATGGTGTGTAATTTTCCACGAATTTGGCAGTTTTCGCTCTATAGCTCTTCTCCATTTAGGAATTTCAAAACACACAAAGTACCATTTTATTCCGCGCATCAAGGCGAATCCAACAAACTATAGCATGTCGATCTGAACCAATAACACGACTTTTAATTACGGTTACTGTCTCACTTTTGGAAAAATGTCGAAAAAACAACTTCGGATTTCAGCTTTGACTTACACACCAATCGATAGATCTCGCGACGGGCATAAAAAAAAACCTTACGTTGATCATTCCCGCCGTTAGAGTCGGAGATATTTAAAAATAACCAAATTACATGGAGTGTAGTTTTTACCGAATTTCAAAGTTTTTGCCCTATGACTCTTCCCCACTCAGGAATTTCAAAGTGTTCTAGACACCATTCAGTTTCGGGCACTTGGGCATCACTTTCGATAGCACGTTGTTCTAAACCAGTAAATCGGCTTTTAATTATGGTTACAGTATCAATAGTTCGTTTTGGTTCTGAAAAATTTCGAAAAAATTTTTTGAACGTTTTTTTTATACGATCTGACTCCGTTGTAGCGGGCAGTTATAATTCTTATAGTATTCGCACCGTTGCCGATTGTAAGTGCTGTTTTTTTGAGAAAACCCAATAAATGATGGGAATAAAACCGGAACTATCAGAATCGTAACTATATTTGAAGTTCGAATGACCGGTTTACGTCGATGTTGGATTGATCTCAGTGTCCGGAATAGGACGGCGCTTCGTTTACTTCCAAAACGGAGGGGCGGTGGGAGGGGGAATTCCGAAATGGGGGACAATTATAGGGTGAAAAACTTGAAACTTCATATATCACTCCTCCCTTCCCCTTCATTTTTCTTTTTTTCATATCTCCGTACATACTGTCTGGAAGGGCCAACACAGGAAGTGATTCTCGATGTCCATTGCGAGGACTATATGCTGATAGATAACATAAAACTGAAAGCCGAAGTTGATTTTTCGAAAAAAGGAAATAGATATAAACCCTGTGAAAATTTTCAAAAATTGTCTTTTCCATTTTCCAAATTATATGACATCCTCTCTTGATTATTCTACCTAAGTCATTCGTAAATGGTCGGTTTTTAAAAATTGCATCAGTTTATTTACCTGCTGAGGGAAAATCGCACATTTCGACTATAAATACCTTCCGTTGTACACAGACATTGCGAAGAGATGCGATACGTGCATTAACAATTCGACAATGATTATCCAAAACCAGTTTTTCATGCTTTAATGACTCGTCGTTTGTTCGCTCGGTTTCAACGGATTCCGAAAATATGTCTATGAAAGGTGAAGGGTTTGGCAGCTGAGATCGGAAAAAGGGACTGTCGTCAATCCGGATCTTCAACGTATATACCATCGCGTTCCTTAATTCCCGCGGCTGCAGCCCTGCTCTCGCATCAACCCCCGCCGCCCCCGACCTATCTCCCCGCAGTGTTTCTCACGGTACGCAAAAAGGGACCGTCCCACAGGTAGGGGCATTGTCGTGGCGGTCGATTAGCCGGGACTTTTCCTCAAAACTCGAGGCCTCACTGCCGCTCTTTTCGCTCATGAGTCTGCAACCGCATCTCCGTAGATCTGCATCTCGCTGCGCACACCTGCGCCGTGAGGTCGCAATAATGCGTCGTGGGACAACGCGGCGAAAAAATACTCCATTGGGGAAAGCGTCCGTGGAAGTGAAAATCATCACGGGGCGAAAGGACGCGGCGAAGTAGAGGGAGAGGGGCAGTCGACAGTTCACAGGCGGACTTTACTCAATGGCGAATCGTCAATGGGACCTTCGGGAATGGAAATTCCTTTTTTTTTACTCTCGTCGGACCCGATGACAATGACCGGAAAATTATTCATTTATCTCGTCGAAAACCCTACCGAACCTATGTTTCTCGCTTTATACCGACCTTCTGAACGATGTCGATTGTTGAAAAAATTCGAGCAAGACGATTATGAATAGCGGACGTTGGAGAGTAATCGTTACGCTCGATCGATCGATGCGAATTATGTCCAAATGCGATTTCAACGCATCTGCCCAGAACCTGTATAATTTTGGGGATGAAATGCAGGGACCACTTATCTTAATTCATCAATACTTTGAGACCAATTTACCAACGAGTTACTACGACTGATGTCTGCCAAGTAACTATTTTATTAACGAGTTACCACTACCTTCTCATAAACGATGCGGAATGCAAAATTTGAGTCATGAATCAAAATGAGAGTCATGTTTTAAAATGTTGTTCGAGAGCTATTTTATTCCCAACATTAGAATGAAGTATTCGGGAATCGATGGAGAGTCACAATTTGTAGGAAAGTCTCGTAAAAGGTACAAGTGTTTGATGTTCGGATCTCGTTTCCTCTCCGTCCCTCATTCTCCATCCTTCTCAGTCTCCAGGGCGAGCGGGGGAAGTCGTCGATTGTTTTGCGCGCGGAAAAAATCGATCGATCACGAAAGTGTCATCGGAGTCAAAGCACGAGTTACGTGCGGCGACTATCGTCATCCGGAGCGAGTGTATAAGCGTTCGCCGGAGTCATTGTGACCAGCGTGCGCGCGCGTGAAATGCGTGAATTCGTAGAAACGGTGAGAGTCCCGGTAACAAAGCAGAAGCCGGGCATAAAGCGGGAAACGATCCATCTTTGGCATTCATTCACGAAAAGAATAAATCGGGAGGGGGGTTAAGAGAGCGAGACATTTAAGAGAGCAGTGTAATGCGGAGGAAAAGATAAAAGGAAGGTTTGGAGAAAAACGAACTGCTGCAAGAATGAGTGCGAGGGAGACGAAGAGATGGAAAGGCGAATGGGAGTGAGAGAGAAAGAGATAGTAGGACAAAGTCACGGGTAAATGAAGGGAATGAGAGAGAAAGACAAAGATTGGGAGAGAGAGAGAGGGAAGAAACGAGGTGTCGAGGGACGAGAATGACCAACGCGCGAGAAACGGCGTGAATAATACCGACAGTTAAATCGAGAGAAGTGTCAACTGCCATTGTCCTCGTGGTCATAAAGATTTTTCGTAGGATGAAATTTGTTTTACGTGGATGCCAGCCGGGGAATCTCGGACCAACCATAATGAGTGGCCGGTGAGCACATTGTCATGCTAATCTTTCCCGGGTCCTGCTACGCTCTAGGGAGATCCGAGAGGAACAAGGACCAAGGACTCGCGAGGGACAAAGGAGCGACCGGTCTTCCTTGAATCTAGGCACGGGTGCCTCCTCGCTGCTAAACGATTTTTAATTTTTTATTCCTCGCGTATGAGCCACGGACACAGAGATTCCCAACCAGATCACCAACACCCTTCTCTATCGCTATGCCGGACGCCGAGGACTCGCGTTTCGAGCAACGAACATCCTTGGCAGTCGTTGCAAACTGGCCTCGAAACGGTTCCTGCACGCTTATTGTATTCCTCTCCAACGTTTTTCGAATTAATTATTCGTATTTGACGTCGTATCCGAACGACTCTTAAAATAAACCTCAAAAAGGATTATTCCCTCCCCCTGGAAAACTTGCTCGCAAAAACTATATTTGTCAAGTTGTGACGGGATTGTGTTTAGTTTTGTCACACCACCGACGACATAATTAAGAAAAACCGATCTGCGTAGTTTCCCTATTCATCCAACTCGGTCGAAACTCGACGGATTCTTTTTTGCGCGGAAACTTGCTAAGCGAAGGGGTGAAAGCTGCTCTGCTGAATGTGGAAGACACGTCTGTTGCCGAAGCGAGGAGAGATATCGTTCGATCGACGAAAGTGCAAAAAGTATCGGGGCGATTAGACGGAGCAACCCGTGGCTGATTCACCCTCGTATACAGAAGTTTGGTTACACAAGGCGATAGCAATCTTTTGAACAAACACTCCTCCTCGAGCACACCGCGGCAAACAAAAGCGGGGACGTGTCTCGCGGATCAAACTATTATTTACCGCTAGAACACGCTCGTCGCGTAAATCGTTCCTTCATGCGTGGTACGCGCTGCATTCGCCCGCCGATATTAATCAAACGAGGAAAAGCCGACAATACGGCTGAAAGCGCGGCCGATTTCCACGCTTTCCATCGATTCGATTTAATGAAACGAAACTGTCGCCGGGGAATCGTTTTTGCTTGGCTTGCCTAGCCGCGCATTCACCGTTGCACCGGCAGGTATACTCCTACGAGGACGGCCAGGTGTGCGGAGAACTCTCGGGGATGGCGGTAGGTCGGCGTTACCTTCCCTCATTGTTGCCCAGTTTACGTAGGCTGGGCCTCGAAACTATTTGTTTACTAATGACGGATTGTCCTGTTTCCGAGGTCTTTCGCCAACAGTTTCCTTTTCCACGTCCGGCTCTTAACGTTCGCCGGCCTCCGACAAATTTCCACCGATCCGTCCAAACACTCGTGCGAAAGCGTCGGAATAACTCGGGGTGCAAAGACGGGGGGTGGGGCGGTGTCACGTGGTACGGTCCCTCGGAAGTTTGCGTTAATCGCCGATCGATCATTTGGTAATGTTTCCGAACTGACCGGAATGTCGAAGGTGGACGCCGATTCCCGG
>JABFPT010001626.1:0-10341 GCA_022817245.1 Nixonia krombeini | reverse complement strand
ATCGATTCATTGATTACACTCATATACAAGAAAAACAAAGAGTAAGATTTAATATCTTTTTTCATATTACAAAGTTTGTAAATTGCATATTTTTAGATTAATGTAATGAATTATGTTGGTAAAATAGCTCAAAAGGATTACTATATATACATACAAATTTAATAAGAAAATTTCGTAAATGGTTTATTTCTATATAGTGTAAACAGACTTGTTTAATACATGATTTAATATAATTATGACATGACTACATTCATGATTTAACTTAATAATTAATACATTAACCATTGATAATGGATTGAGTAAAAATATTGAATTGATTGTTCTTTAATAATGTTGACATAATGCAATTTGATTCTATAATATTTATATATAGCATTATAAACAACATTTGTGGTATTGTTTATTAGATTAACATACATTTTAGAATACTGTTTCTGATATTTCATTTGAACAGTACTAATTGAAAGAACAAAATGTATAAATGAAATTTAAGGGTAGAAACAATCTAGCATAGCATGATGAAACAATTTTTGTACTGTTTTTACAACTATACCCATCATGTTTCATTTAAAATATTCCATTAGAGGTGTTATTTTTTTTATCACATTACATACTACTTCTAAAAAACTTTCTAATTTATACTTTTCTGTATACCAACTACTATTTCTTTAACAGTAATATTAATATAACCATTTCAATTTATGAAATATAATACTCAATTACATTTTTTATAATAATACACCATATATTACACATTAAAAGTTTGATTCTTCAACTCTTCTTTTATAGTAATTTTCAAGTAAACTAGTTCAAATATAATTATTTCTTTTTTGAAAAATATACCTAAATCATGAATTTTTTTGTAAGGAAATGCGAAGGAGAAGAAATGAAGTAACTGTAGAATTACGTAAAAATAAACGAGAAGAAACATTACTTAAAAGAAGAAACGTGCCTATAACAGATTCTACGGGTAAGGATAAATACTTAAATTATTTTGCCATTGTTGATTTTTTTTTTATTATTTCTCTTCCTAAGAATTTATAATATCATAGGTATCACAAATTTATTTAAAAATAATTAACTTTTAGGGAAGAAAAGCAAATCTAATCATTTTAATTTCTAGATGAAGATGACATTGATAAGCAGTTATCAAAAATTAATTTACAAGAATTAGTAGAAAAGGCCGATAGTTCAGATCCAGCAGAGCAGTTGCAAGCAGTACAATCTGCGCGAAAACTATTATCTTCAGATCGTAATCCACCTATCGATCCATTAATAGAGAGTGGCATTTTACCAATTCTAGTAAAATGTCTTGAACAACATGATAGGTAAGACAAAAACTTTTCAGTAATTGTAATAGAAAAAATTACAAGATATAAACATTACAGATATTAACGCAGATATATTTCTTTTCAATAGTCCATCTCTACAATTTGAAGCTGCATGGGCATTAACGAACATAGCTAGTGGCACTTCAGATCAAACAAATGCAGTTGTCGAAGCAGGTGCAGTCCCCTTGTTCTTAAACCTTCTGCTGTCAAGTCAGCAGAATGTATGTGAACAGGCTGTTTGGGCTTTAGGTATGATATACGGAATTTTACTTATACATATTTTAGGAAAATAAATCAGTACATTAAAGAGAAATTTACATGTAGAGAACTTCATTTTATCCAAAGAATGTGTAAACAAAAAGATTACTATTGAATATATTGGAATTTCATTACAGATTTCTTATCATATATACATAAGTGTTAAAAAAATATACGTTACATACAATGAATCATATTATTTTTAAATTATACATTTTATAGGTTAGAATGTTATTTATCAACTTCATTGACATGTCAGTTTTTATAGTGTTTTGTTGTGAACATTAATAACATTCGTTTACATTTCTGTTGTTTACCTATAACTATTATGCATAGACCAATTAATTGATTGTTATCCAAAACTAAACTAAAAGAAATTCGAAAGCATGAAACACACTCTACTGTAATCATTGACATAGAAGTATAAGTTTTTAGACAAGTTCGATGTGATCACATATTTTTTGTTTCTTTCTTACTTATTTGTTTTTTAAATTGTATTGTTGAGATATTCATTAGAAATTTATAAAATCCTACACTTTCTGTGTCAGTAAATATTTTCTTAATTACTTTACTTAAATAAAAGGGAGGCAATAATAGTCCATGAAGCAGAGTTACTGTTTCTTATAATTAGTTGCATTTGTAAAAGCAATGAAATTGAAAATGTATGTTGGATATGATATGTAAATATCAAATTACTGTTTATTGAAACATTTTACTAAACTAAAGTATTTATTACCTTTCATTGAGATATTATGCTATTTATTTTTAAATTTATTTACTTTGCTGTTTTCTTTTTTCATTATATATAAATTTTACTACAACCTATTGAATGCTAAAGTTCGACAATCATATTGAAGTTCTTTTATTTATGTGTAAAGAAGATCGTAACTTTTACATGCAAGTAAAATGTGCCAGTGTATAAAATTATGACAACAGAGTAATACAAACATTATTATTCATAGGAAATATTATTGGAGATGGTCCAGGACCCCGAGACTATGTCATTAAACTTGGTGTGGTACAGCCGTTATTAACTTTCATCAAGCCAGAGATACCTCTAGGTTTCTTACGAAATGTGACGTGGGTAATTGTTAATTTATGTAGAAATAAAGATCCACCACCACCAGTACAGACTATACAGGAAATTTTACCAGCACTTAATTTTTTAATTCATCATCAAGATGTTAATGTAAGTGAAAAGACTAATTTGAATACATGAGTAATATAAACATATTTGAAACTATTTGTAAAAGTAATATGTGATTTTAGATTCTTGTGGACACGGTATGGGCATTGAGTTATCTAACTGATGGTGGCAATGAACAAATACAAATGGTAATTGACAGCAATGTTGTACCTAGTCTCATTCCACTTCTTTCGCACAAGGAAGTTAAGGTTCAAACTGCAGCTCTCAGAGCGGTTGGTAATATAGTAACTGGCACTGACGAGCAAACACAGGTGGTCCTTAATTGCGATGCACTATCATATTTTCCCAATTTATTGACACATCAAAAAGAAAAAATCTGTAAAGAAGCAGTTTGGTTCCTCTCAAACATCACTGCGGGAAATCAGCAGCAAGTACAGGCAGTCATAGATGCTGGTTTATTGCCACTTATTATACGTAATCTAAGCAAGGTAATAAAGTTAAACATTGTTACATTTAAATTGGTTTGTTAACTGGTAATATTGTATGTTTACATTCTTTTTCAATGGTTGTAGGGAGAATTCCAAACGCAGAAAGAAGCAGCTTGGGCAATTAGTAACTTAACGATAAGTGGAAACAGTGATCAAGTAGCCCGACTTATTCAAGAAGGTGTCATTCAGCCGTTTTGCAATCTTCTCTCATGCAAAGATACTCAAGTTGTTCAAGTCGTTTTAGACGGAATCCACAACATGCTCAAAATGGCTGGTCCTCAGGTTGAAACATTGGCAAACATGATCGAAGAATGTGCGGGTCTTGATAAAATCGAAGCTCTGCAAAATCACGAAAATGTTGAAATTTATAAGTTAGCTTATGATATTATTGAGCAATACTTCTCAGACGAGGTGAGAATCTATTATTTTGTTTTATTTAATCTACCTGTAATCTTCACTTTATTTATATTACTATATTTAAATCAAACAATAAATGTCATTCATTATTTTTAGACGGAAGAAACGAATTTGGCGCCAACGATGAACGAAGTAGCTTTTGAGTTTGATCCATCAACGACTATTCCAAATGACGGTTTTAAATTCTGAGAGAATTCTCTCGTTTTCCATTCGATCGTACCGTCCCCCAACATGCTCTTTTGCAGAGCCAAATTGCTTTTGTCTCCTACTTCCACCCGATCCACTTTCCTTTTTTTTCTTTGTTTATCTTTTCTCCTTCCTTCGTCTCCAATCAGTGTGTATCACCAGTACATTAGTGTGCGGTAATCAAAGCAAAAATAACGACTTTTTATGGGCCCAAAGATATGCAAGATAACATTCACAAGACAAGAACAAAGAGGAGATTGTTGGAAGAGTGTTCTGTCGTTTTTTTCTTCCTTTTATATAAGCGGACATTAAGCATGAGGAAAACGATTTTCGTCGAACTAGTTCGTTCAGCAAAACTTTTCCATAATTAACGAAACGGTAACTTCGTTGTTCGACGGAAGAGCATTGCTAATTCGATAAAATATGAGCGCACGAATCGGGAAAGCTGTTTTCCGAAAGTAATAATGTAACTAATTTTTATTAATTACGTATAAGTAGTTGAATAAGTTGAAATAAGAACCTGTTAGCAAATGACGTGTAATTTATTATTTGAAGGCATTTTATTTCAACTGAATGAGCTAAACATCTCTGGTATGATTCGATGTGTACATATCAGCTACTGAGGAATGCCTATAATCATGTTATAACTTTATTAGTCACCTGTGCGAGACACGCAGAGCCTCCAAGACACTTTTTTTCATGCTTTCATACGCTGCTCTCTATTGTTGTTCGGGCTAATCTTTTGTTCATAAATGTTATATTTATGAAAACATTCATGCATATTTTACGCATGATAAATTTATAATTGAATATTAATGATGATATCGATTGTCTACTATTTGATAGTGTAACTGATACTGATTATAGACGTTCTACATGAAAGAGCAGCAACAATAAACTTATAGTAAACATTCGACACGGTTGTGACATTCACTTTGTCTTTTTGTATCTTTAGACGAAATGCGTTTATTTCTTGACTGTTCGAATTGTAACTGAAATTGTGCCATCGGCGTCTTGTTACTGGAGAATCAAAAAGAAGCTTGTAATAATAAAAATATTTGAAATTCAAGAGTTTTACCATACGAAGCTTTATGTAACAAAAATTTGGCTTTTAAAACTTGAGATAGAATTATTGTAAATTTAAAATAACTACATGTATTTTTTAACAATGAAAGTAAAAAATTGTTTCTCTTGTTCATAATACGTTACTTTCAACTCTATCTAAATTGGTATGAGCTATTAATTAGTGATAAACTTTTACATATTTATGACCGTATTACTAGAATATACTTGTTACTAAAATTCAAATGTAACATAGAAATGAACTATCATTAATTTTGATGACTTGGATATAAAAAGTGTTAAAAGCGTTATGTATACAAGTAATTTACACTTTATTAAATTCTCATTTTATACAACATTATTTTGATTCTTCTTCATACATAATTGTCGGTTCATTAAATATGTGCAAGCCTTCTGCATACATTTCTTCTGGAACTTTCTCAGTTATTGTAGGAAAATGTGTTGGAAAATGTGGAGCAGTTGTATGACGTCTCAAAGGTAAAAGAGTGTCATAGACATAAACAAAATTGTTCGTTTCACCTGGTATACTTTGTCCCTTTACCCACATAACATTAAATTTTGTGTTGATACGTAGAATCTATAATTGAAAATAGCAATTTACATGAAACTCCTTTTAGATACGTAAACAGTGTATAATTACTTGACTTTTTTATTCCATACTTTATTAACTTAATATTTTTTTCAACCACAATTGTTAAATCATTCATGCTTATTTAAGAAAATTTTCACTCTTATACCTGCAATCCTCTGAATGTACGATATCTATTACCCATATGTCCAGGTAATTTAGTTCCTGGTATGACACCTCTTTCTCTGCCAGATCCAATGTTTCCTGGTCTTCTGTGGGTTTTGGTCTGCCCATGAGTAGCTGGCATTCCTTTAAATCCCCATCTTTTCATAACCCCTTGGAAACCTCGATCAATGCTAAATAATTAAAAAGCATCAAAAGAAAATTTAAGTTTGTGCAGTGAGTTGTTAATTTCTTCAACTGTATATTAACATTACATTTCTATAGAAAAGAGCAGAAATATGTAAATAAATCTTTATAATAAAATATTTCTTTTTTTAATGTATGAAATGTATAAAAAAAACTTACGTTTTACCTCTGATGTCCACATAATCTCCAGGTTTAAAATGAGTTACATATAATGGGGTGCCTGGCTGAAGCGCTCCTTCTGGTGTTACAAAAAATCTTCCTAGTTGCCTTTTTGGCATTACTCCAGAATCGTTGAATAAGCCACAATACTCTTTTGTAAACTGTATTTTTCCACATTAATTAATTTCTTCCTTCTGTTTCCATAAATATGAGAGAAGTTTGATGAACTTACCATTTGGGGATCTGTACTCTCGGCACCAATAATTAGGCAACCTAATTTTCTTTTTATTTGTGGTACTCTTACTATCCTTGGTTGATGATCTTCTGGTGGTATATATTTAATAACATGGTTGTCAATTATCTAAAATAATATGTATAAAAACAATACATATTTCAGAAGTGCTTTTATAAAATACACAATCAAATTATATTTATGATAAATTATTAGCTTTTTAATTTTTATTTTACAGAATTACCTCAAGAAACCAGTAATTATTATTATTACTGGTTATTATTATACTATAATTATTAACTTCACAAATAACATTTGTCACATCAAACATATAATTTTAATATTAAGGAAAATATAAAGTATTAATACCTGTAATAAAGTAGTTGTAATTTTTGTACCATTATTGAGCCACATTGGATAGACGCCAATTTTTTTAGCAATCAAACCTGTTCGCCTGGAATTTGGTGACCATTCTGTTGTTTGTGGCTCTATAGGTGCTTCTTTTAAAGGAGACACATATGCAGTTGTACTAATTTTTTGAGATTTTAAACTCTTACTTTCAATTACTTCTTTGATAAATTTCTTATTTTCACTAGTAAGATATTCTTCATTTAGCTGCAAAATTATTTCACTAAATCAACTTCCTTTCAAAAAATTACTTAAATGGTTGTGTTTGTTTATGTAAATAAATATTATGTCAGTACTAAGTTATCAGTCAGTAATATTTCAACTCATTTTAATAAATTATATAAAAAAATGTTACAATGTATTTTGCGAAAATGAATTGATAAAATTAGATATTCTGAAGTAGACATTAAACTTTATAAATAAATAATAGAGTAAAGTTTTAGTGTTTTACTTTTCTTTGTAAATAGTAATAAGCACCTTCCAAGTACATGACATATTTGTAACCACTTTCTGCAATAAAATAGTTAAAGAATAGTAACATTATTTTATACTTACAGTTCTGTGTTGCTTTTGAAACCAAAAAGGATATCTTTTTTTAGGATGATTTCGGAATACCCGGTTTCTAGTCGTAGTTAACGCTGTGTTTAACCTGTAGAAAATATTTATTTACTATTTTCCTTATACACACAAACGTTTTGTCAGACTGTACTTACTTTGGAGGTATAATATTTTTAAGTGGTTGAATACCGCTGCATATTCTTGAAAATAAGGACATTTTGTTGTTTCGCGAATTAAATATTGGAAAAGCTGTGCTGCCCAACAAGTTCTCTTATGTTTGTTGTTTTCGATTATTATCAGTTGATATTTGAAGTAACAGACTGCCGGAATGGAACGTTGCTGGATACTTTATCGAAAAACTGATTGGTGGCGCGACATGCGCAGTATCGAGAGTAATGGCATAATACGCATACGCCTATAGTATGTATGCAATACAATTAACGAATCAGTATAACCGGCGAACATTCCCGCGAGAAGAATTGTTCCGTGTATTAACTGTTTTACTTATTCTATTTTATTTTATTACTATACTACTCGAATAAAATCTAAAAATGTTAAAGCTACAGGATTTTGAGGTAGATTCAGAATACCTAATATCAACAATAAGAGTTATTAACGTATCTCCCGAATAACCGTTATACAAACTTGGTTATTCTAGATTGTTCGGCCATATGTAAGTACTATTTGTTGAATTTACTGAAACTATTCTCAGCTTGTTTTTAGCGGTATATTTTTGAGTATTCAACTTGAATTCTGCCACTGCAGTACATATATATTCTGAAAATAAAATAAAACAAATTCTTGGGAAACGTTGTAAAAAGAAGTGTAATATTTTTTTTCGTGTGGTACAGTAACGTCAGAAAATGTTTTATTTTTATCGCGGTTGTTACAAGATTAACATGAAATGTCGCTTCCCTTTACATAATAGGAAATAAAAATAATTACGCAAATTGCATATGATTAATAGTTATAATATACTTTGATTTATATTTGTGTTTTTAGTTTGAATAAAATACGTTAATGAGAGGAAAAATATATTATATTGAATATGTTTCAATATAGTCCGTTGCGAAACAGATAATTGTGAAATTCGAATACTGTAAAATTTCATATGTATGTGTTGTATTTACATATACATGTATACAGACATATGAACGTACGTAGGTAGTACGAGTTGAATTGCTGTTCGGTGCATCCGAGAAGTTTGTTGTCGTAGGTAACTCGTTTGCGAGAGGATAATCGGTAGCTGATGCTGCGAAAGCGAGTGTGACGCGCGGTGGGCAGGTGAACGAACGAGATGCGGGACGAGGGTGTTCGAACGTCTGCAAGGGGTTTGGGACGAACGTGAGTCCGATAGATAGCCAGGCGCAGGATGGACGCTTGCAGGATCTCTTGACGCGTGCATCGATGTCCGACACTCCCGAGGGAAATCCACTTCATGATGGGAATCCCATTATTTCCCGAGCGATATAAAAGTAGTAGGTAGTAGTATCCGAGGCCTCGCGTTTGGTCCAGTCGAGGTTATCCCCTCCGTTGTCCTGCCGCTTCCTCATCTTCCTTCTTTTTCCTCCCTTCTCGCGCTTCCTCGCACTCTTCCTCTTGCTTCCTTTTTCGCGCATTTCTCACGCGCCCCCACTTTGGTGTTTCGTCCCGACTGCTGTTCGTCCTCTCTTTCTCTCTCTCTCTCTCTCCTTTCGCACTCCCGTCCTCTTTCGTTCGTTCTTACTGTTTCACCTCCCCCTTCGCCTCCTCCTGCCGTTCCGCATGCTTCTTCTTTCCGCCGTTTCACTCCATCTCCACTCCGGCATTGTCTCTTCCGGCTCGCTCCCAACCTTTCGTCCATTCGCGATCCACTCCACCCTACGCCTTTCCGCTCCGTCCTGTTTTTATTCCAGATTAATACTCTGCTCTCTGCTACATACATTCTCTCCGGGACCTTTCTATTGCCGTGCTTAGAATCGCATTTCATTTACCTCGATTCACGACTGTAATAAATTCACGGACGCTTTAAGAATCGTACAGTTTTCCTTTATTGATCGTTTCGAGTTATATTATGTCCTTAATTCTTTGTTGAGCTTGCGAATTGCAAAACTTTTTTCTTTCTTTCGCAGTTGATCAAACCGATAGTCAGTATATATCAGTCGATCAAAACGACGATCACTCTTAGCATGGATATTATCTATGTGAAGTTAGCACTCCGCTTTTTAAGTCAAAAACATAATTAGAGTCCTGAATAGATCTGCAATAGTTCTTAACGGATTTTAAAAAGAGTTCTGTGGAATTTTCCAAAATAAGGAGCACCATTTCAAAAATTGGGACTACGAAAATCGATATAACTTTTCGTATTTAAGTTGTATCAGAAAATATCATGAGGAGCCCCTCCGCAGTTCTTATAGTGTTGTTAAGAATTCTGATCAGATCTGCCGCATTTTTGAATTACAAAAAAAAACTTTAAAACACTTCAACATTTTTTTCTTTTGTTTTTCACATTCTATGATGTTCGCTGTGACGAGGAGTCCAAATCCATATTGCAATCGCGGCGCTTACGACTGTAAGTATCCTTTTTCTACAAAAAACCGAAAAGTGACGAGGATGGAAACTGAACTGATGGTAGTATAGCCGCAATTAAATGTTATATTATTGGTTCCGATCGACTTGCTTTGGCTCGTTGGATAGGTCTCAATGCCCGGAATAAGATGGTACCTCGTTTACTTTGAAATCCTCAAGTGAAGAAACGTTATGGACAGAAAACTTTGAAATTCTATAGACAGCGCCCTGAACCCCACCAATTTTTATCTTCTTTCCTCGATATCTCCGGTCCTAATGGCGGGAAGGGTCAATATAGGGGGTTTTTCTTGATGTGCGTCGCAAGATCTATCCATTGGTATATGATTCAATGCCGAAAGCCGAAGTTGATTTTTCGCGAAAAATTGAAGGGGTACCCCTTTACAAATTTTCACGCCACAACCACTCTAATTTTTCATTCTTTCCTTAATATCTCCGCTCCTAATGGTGGGAATGGTCAACATCGGGAGTGATTCTTGATGTGCGTCGCGAGATCTATCCAATGTTATGTGAGTCAACACCCAAAGACGCAATTGATTTTCCGACTAAAATTGAAGCGCTCCTCCTTTTGT
>JABFPT010001625.1:5386-17531 GCA_022817245.1 Nixonia krombeini | reverse complement strand
ACCGTTTTATGTTGACATTTCATTTTTCATTTGGCGTTCATCTTTTATTTTCAGGACACTTCGATGATTAATACTATTGATTCTCATAGGATTCGTGTGCATTGTCTAGTGTTATATCCTGTGTGTGCACTCTACTATGTTACCCACATATCCGAATTTCAAACTGGTTCTGAATAATTTCAGACTACCAAACTCCGCGTAATCGACATTTTATCAAAGAAATTACTTTTTTTCATTTCTAGTTAGCATACTTTAGCCGCATTTAGTCATACTTTATTAATCGCTGGGGCAGTGCCATTTACATAATTCAACACCATGGTTTACTAAACTATATAATTAAGCAGCAGTTAAAGTTAGTCACACATTTTTATTAATACGCATTTATTTTACACGACATACTGTTGAGACCAACAAAATTGACACTCGTACTAATTGTGCATCACTTTCCAACTGTTGTTGGGCACTGTCCTTGCTTTGTGTAATGATTTTACAGGTTGAACAGGTCTGAAAAGCACTGGGGACTTTGGTAACCAGTGTTAAGGCGTAAAAGAACAATGACCGCGGTGCTTTGAGACAAATCGAGCCGTTGGGGTTCGATGGGACCCCAATGTCGCGATTGCTACATCGCATAAAATTTTCCGATTGGTGAACGTAAGTTTGAAAACTCAAGTAAATGTACGCGAATATCCAATTCCGTTTATTTCTCCAAATTACAAACAGCATTGATTAACTTAATTTAATACCGAACTGATTAAAACGTCACATTTGAATAGTCAAACTTAATTTTGTTGATTAGTTTTGGTCACATTTTGTAAATGGAGCTAAATTTTAGTTTCCCCAACGTTCCCAACATCGATGTTACCCTTTACGCCTCCAAACAATTAACGAACAGACATTTGAAAATCACAAAAAACATTCCATAAGAAATTGTTCGCGTGCACCGATTGAAATAAATACTTTGAACGTGGGGAGCCTGTACATTTTATATACTTCAAAGTTACCAAATCATACCCCAAGCTGCTAAAAATCCTCGAAAAACCAATTAGAAAGGCGTATCACCCGGAATAATGCGCGGTGCAAATAAAACCATTTGCAATTTTAAAAAACAAGATTGTCATGCGGGAAAGTCTGTCCACAAATCCTGTAACCACAGCTTCAAACTTGCGTTTACCAGCAATCTAACATTCTACGTTGAGCAAACGAGTGATTGTGTTTATGTGTGTGGTTGTGATGGATCGTATCCGAAGGATACTTGTATTAGTTTGTGTTTATGTCTATTGTTCCTGTACAGACAACGCGCAGCATTGCTCCCAATTTCGACGGAAGAGCTGTCAAAAGAGCAGCAAAAAGACTCAAAGGAGACGAAAATCGAAATGGAAGAGCAATGCTGCGTTAGTCTGCAACATGTGAGTTCTGTGACCGTGGTAACACCCTTTCTTCTCGTTGGTTTTCCACATTTAGTGAGTTCTGGAGTTACTTTACACCGTGGTAAGTTGCAGCTCAGCTCTGGCTAATCGTTCGTGTCCAATATTTATGCTCGTCGCTCGATCATATCATTTTCTTTATGTCTTCCTTTAATATGGTCTGTATTACATAGCCCGTTTCTTTGTCTTATCTTTGTGTTCGACACGTACAGTGCGTCCATACGCACATTACACCACAACAGTCACAAATCGACTGGGTGGCCCGTATCGAGTCGTCAAGATCCCGATCCAACAAAATCCTCCAAAGTCTCTCCACCTGCTTGGCTACTCGGCCGCCACCTAGTCGTTTCCAAATATATGTATATACTTATTATATACATATCTACTTACATTTACATAAATATATATATATATATATATCTGTGTGCGAGCGCGCGCGTGTGTGCTTTTAGTTTCACGTATGCTTTCTTCCCTCATCCTTGAAGTCCTGCTTTCACCCGACTACCTACTGATACAACGCGTGTATATCTCCGCCAAGAACCTGGACTTATTAGGATTTAATAAATTCGTGCCGGAAACTCGACGACTTCCGGCATTTGCGATTCGATTCTTCAGCCACAATCCTCTTACCAGTTGTGATGGGCTTACGTGGCTCGGTCGGGATTAGGTCCTCGAGTTGGGACAAAGTTGCGAGGCGGGCCAGTTGCGTAAGCTCATCATTATGGATTACGAGATTACGCCATTCAGGAACGTGACTCGGCCTAAAGCCACCGTTAGACATGTCGGACTTCGTCATTTTCGGCTCACGTTGTGTCCACAGCGCGCTGTATCAGCCGGTAATCGAAATACCCTGTCAAAAGTTTTGCGATGAAGTAGTCAGTAATTGCGGTACCGCTTCAGTCCGGAATACAATTAAAGAGTTAAAAGGTTTTGGGGCTGTGCCAAATTTCGTTGGCAGCTACAGTTCGTTTGAAGAACTGGATTCAAATGAAGATACTAAATGGAAATCCAGGCATGAGGAAACTTCTGAGTATCCAGATTTTGGACAAAATATACAAATTCACACTAGAAACGGTTCGGAACGTTCTCGAGGATACACATCTACAATTAGCGTCTAGTTCAGCATGAAAGAAGCGTTGTGAAGTAAACGACTTGAACAAGTATTTCAGACATAAACAGAGATTGGTTCAGACACCCTGTCCTATTGCAAAACTGCTTTCACCTCGAACTACAAAAACGATAATTAAATTGTGGACAGGGACAAATTTGGATTACAAGTTAAAGAACCCTCTCTGGAAAGGCCAGTTTAAAATTATTACTTGAGTTGAGAACTAAATTGATTTTAAAGTCAAATCGAAAGGAGTTACTGGGTATAGCACCGAAATTGGCTTAAAATTGGGACTGGATTAAACCAGGATGAAATGCAGGAGACCAAGTTGAGAATTCCTCTACCAGAGTGTCGAATTCTGTCTACGATTTCTAGCTTGGATTTGTTATTTGAGTTCAGAACTGGATTCACCGTTAATAATTCATCAGTACTGTAGTCGTACGAAGCTCGTAACTTTTGACTTGGTGAAAGCGCAACACTCTTCATGTCACGTAAACACGAGACTTTTCAGTTGATCGATTCAAATAATAACTGTGGTATGTTGTTACGTCACATTAACGTTCTTGTACTGTCTTGTCTCTTTGTCCGTTTAGTGCAGTAACTTTGCTTCCTTCGTATATTAGTATAGTTTTTATGTTTATTCAGTTAACTTGTAAAGGCCAACGCTAGAGCACTCAGTTGGCATCAGTTAGCGAACGTCCGAACACCAAACACTCTTGTTTTTTTCGTTATACTTACAGTTTGATTTGGCTCAAGTGGAAGATATGCATAAAAGAATAAGTAAATAATTAATAGTGTTCAGCTCACATTACACTACCGAAAATACGGAAAATTCTCCCTGAACTATCCTTCCGTACCTCTTGTCTGCGTCTTTACCACTGTCTGATTTCATCATGCCACACCCAGCTTCCCCGACTAAACTTCCAGCAAACCATGTGTATGTCTTCTTTTCTTCTGTATATCCCATCTCTACTTTTCTCACTCTCTCACTCTATCTCTTTTTCTCTCTTTCTCTCTCTGACACACACACACACACACGCACACACACACACACACTCACACTCACTCTCTTTCACTCTTATTCTCCTTTCCCCTCTGACTCGCTCTCTATCTGTATCTTTTGCTCTGTTTCCCTCTCTCACCTCTCTTCCTGTCCTCTCCAAGTACATTCGTCACCCGGTTTCCCGTGTTTTGTTTTTAAAGATGATTTACGCACCGATCGAAAACAAATGACGCGCCCAAATGTAATTTAGTTATGAACGATGATGGTCCCATCCGCGGATGGTGCCTCTGACTAAAATCCAAAGAACCGACGGTGTTTTCGTTCTTTGATCAGGAAATGCAATGTCCAGGACAAAGTTATTGTAACGACACGGTTCCTGGAATCCACGGTTCCAGAATCGTGAAATTGTCACCTTGCTCTTTATTTTCATAAAACGAATCGGTTCACCAGTGAACACTTTGCGAATACTTCCCGCAAAGTGTCCACTCCTGATCTCTGGTGTCGTAAATGTACACTCACACACTCACGTATGCACTCACACACAGATATTGAAAAGTTCCGGGCGAAGCGACACTGAGAAACGCACTGCGTCCTCAGGGTCGAGCACGGCGAACTTTTCAAAAGCGACGTGTGTACTCGATTATCTTGGTTCTATCTTTTTCATTTTTGATATGTTGCTCATTTGAAGGCTGTACAATACGGTTTTTATTATTCGCCCTTTCATTTTCATGTACCCAGCACTTACGTGACTGCTTTTGAAGTACATACGAGCTTCACTGATCTCTCGATTTATCAGATACCCATTTACCTGGATTCATTATATTATTTACGTCTATATACGTACACGATATAAATGCATGACATTCTACTTCATACAACTTCTTCTTTAGACGATGCACTTCGAATGCAACTGGCCGGCATCTTTTGCTTGGTAAGAAGCCGGACAGTTGTAGATCGTTGACTGGATCAGGTGATTTCGAATTATTGTTAACTCACTTCTTAATGGGAAATAACGTTTCAAAGAGTTGGTAGAGTTTAAACGCAGAGTTTACGTAGAAGTCGTAAATGCATTTGTTCTCTGGAGTTTAAATTTAATTTCGGTTAAAAATAATGGATTAGCATAGCATATCTCCGATGAGAATTTGATGAGGTACTTTCTGAATTATAAAGTTTTTCAATTAAAGATCCGGATTAAATTTGATATTGATTTCGCTTGAAGGATATAGTCCAAGATATAAACTTACTCACGAATTAGGAGAGAATAAGAAATTACAACTGCGAAAGTCAATGATGATTCGAAGGATTTCATAGGAAATCACAGGACCAGGCCTTTATATTCTGAATTTGTAACAGCCGCGTTGCCGTAATGCGAGGTCAAGTAGTGACAGAGCAGGGCCTTGGGATAATAGGCATCCGTGTTTCAGTTGATAAAGAAGCCCGCTTTGGATTTACCCTGACGAGAAAAGGCGGTTGGTGAGTACACGTCACACGAGTATTCTATATTTTTACTTTAAATTTCATTCGAACGTCAAATGTTTTCTTGCTCTCTCGTTTTTAATATTCCTAACGTTTTCTGTAGGTTCGACGTTTTAGTAAATGGCGGAGGTGCTGTAACACTTCAGTTTCAAAGAAGTCCTTTCGAACCGTTAACCAGAACGGTTTTTGCACCCTGGAACCAAATAGTAGTTCTACCGCCCATTGTCATGACACTCAAAGAAGGCAAAGATATCTATAAATTTAATCGGCCACCAAGTGCAATTGTTGGTAGGTTTATTGAATACGCTGTTTTATCAATAATACACAATGTCGATAACTGAAAGCTTCACAAGTAACAAATCTCTGATGTTTAATCGTACAGCAGCACCGTTCGCAGGCTTTTCAGGAAACATTTTCTCGGAGCACGAACCGTGCATGGAGCATGACGATGAAACCCTACGACCAATCATCGTCGAGACGTGGATGCCAGAGAAAGTTGGCGGAATACCAGGCGAAAGTTTGATTTTTGCCGAAACTCAGGTAATTAGTCCATTTAATTGATATAAGTTTAATTGATAAATGTGCCAATCATAGAACCTTAATAGGGAATTGTTACTTTTGGTGATCTAGATCGTGCAGGAATCAATTGCCATTCCGGGATCCAACGTCTATTTGATGTACCATAGTAGCCAAGCAGCAGGCTACATGTCCATTGTACGTATGCAACTTACAGAATCATATATACCGAAATCTTTGACACATGTTCACGTACATGTAGAGATTGAAGGGTCCTTGCACACAAAAACCTATGAAGCGGACCCTAATTTGACGCACACATTTGCTTGGAATAAACGAAACGTTTATAAGCAAAAAGTTTATGGTATTGTACAAGCGAAAATCTCAGTTGGTTACCAACACTCAAGTTGCCGTAGCATAATTTGGGAAACGCAAACCGCGACGTTGAAGGGCTTCGACGTAGACATTTCATATATAGGAGGTTGGGGATTAGATATACACCACCACTATAACTTCCATGAAGGCATACTGCAAAAAGGTGACGGGTCGACTTTACATTTCAAACAATACCCGAGAACGGTCAAAGTTGTTATGGGAACTGGGCTGCAAAGAAACCTTGTTTGTGACAATTGTAATGGACCTGCGAAAGATGCACGACTATTGACACCGGTAGCATTGACTAGTGGACCAGATGGAAGCATATATGTTGGAGACTTTAATCTCGTTAGGAGAATTACGCCGGAAGGAAATATCAACACTGTACTAATACTCAGGTAAATTTTAGAAACCATTTGTTGATACAAAACAACCCATACGATGGGTATGGAAATGACTGATGATATTTTCAGTGCAACGCAAGTCGCTTATCAGTACTACTTATGTGTCTCTCCGGCTGATGGGCACTTGTATATTTCTGATCCGGAGAAACATCAAATTCTGAGGGCACTGTCACTTAAAGATGTTGAAGATCCAAGCATTAACATGGAAGCAGTCGTAGGAAGCGGAGAACGTTGCATTCCAGGCGATGAGGGTCATTGCGGAGATAATGGTTTAGCTCGAGATGCAAAATTGGCACATCCGAAAGGTAATTTCATTGATAATTCGTTTTTTCGAGATGCTAAAACAATTTTTCACGTTTTGGATCTTCCTTTTTTTAATGTAGGAATCGCTATAGCGGCCGATAAAACGATGTATATTGCTGATGGCACAAATATTCGAGCAGTAGACGCTCAAGGGATAATTCACACACTTGTGGGACATCATGGGCACCACAATCACTGGTCACCTGTGCCCTGTATCGGGGCTGTTCCAGCAAGTCAGGCACAACTTCAATGGCCTACAGGTAACATAAAAAAATAAATTTAAATAATTCCGACTAACTACAACAGTGGGTTATTAATAATTGTTTACAATATTTATAGGATTGTCTTTAAGTCCTCTTGACGGATCATTGCATTTTATCGACGATAGGCTTGTACTGAAACTGACGAATGACATGAAAGTCCGAGTCGTTGCGGGCACACCATTACATTGCAGTAATAGCGCTGAACCACAGAAGACAAATTCTACAGCGTCTATGAGTATTAGAAAAACTAATGAGGTTCTTGGATCAGTTCTTGCAATTGGATTCAGTCCAACAGGTTTGTTTGTGTATATAAATGATTGATTAAATCATTGAACAAAGTCTAGAATGTCTGACAATAACACAATGTAAATTTTGTTTGTTTTTTTTTATTTAAGTATGTTATTAAAAAAAAGAATAATAACATGATATTGCTCATAGGTGAACTGTATATTGCCGACAGTGACTCTCACCGCGCAAACTCTATCCGCGTGGTGGAATCTTCTGGAAAAATGTACCACTTTGCTGGACAGAGACATGAACAGTCACGGGGTGTATGTGAATGCAACAATACCACACCAAGTACTAAAGAATTGGAACCTAGTTGTACTTGTACAGAGGACACATCCAGCACAGAGACCTTGCTCTCATCCAATGCCAAGTTCATTGCAATATCTGCACTGACAGTTGCACCAAACGGTGTGCTTCATGTTGCTGATCAGGGCAGTTTGCACATTCTTGCTTTACAACCTTATCTTCCAAACCATGATGAGACAGGCGAATTTCACATTCCTTATCCGCCATCTAACGAAATATACGTTTTCAACCGTTATGGCCAACATGTTGCAACGAAAGATCTTACTTCTGGCAAGACTCGATATTCTTTTCTCTATAGCAAAAATACAAGTTTTGGTAAACTATCAACAGTTACCGATAGCGCAGGTAACAAGATACAATTCCTGCGAGATTATAGCGGTGTTGTTAGTTCCATAGAGAACACGCAAGAATACAAAACAGAACTGAAAGTTTCCGGAGTTGGATTCTTGGAAAAACTGACAGAAAATGGAAGAGAAGAAATTAAATTGAATTACGACAGCACTACTGGACTTCTTACCAGTAGATCGGGGGTTAGTCTTTTTGTCTAAATACGAGATTATTTTGTATCTCATAACATGTCAATAAAATGAACTTTTCTATTCTTTAGGGTGGAGAAACTTATGTATATAATTATGATGATTTGGGCCGAGTTGTTGACGTGATTCTGCCAACGGGTGAGAAGTTACAGCTAACTTCTGATTTACATGAACAGGAAAGTCTGATGGTCAAAGTGTTCGCTCCACTTCAGGCCTTGAAAGTCGGCGACAAACAGAGAACGATGGAATTCACTATGAAAAATGACAAGTCGAAGATGTTGATGATCAAGAATGGTAAGTGATGTAAATCCAACAATTACTATAACAAGAATGTGATTATCTTGAACGCTTTTTTAGGTTCTACTGTGAAAAGGGCATCGTCTTATGACAATGGAACTTTAGAAGTATATCTACCGGGTGGTGGTCGTATTGTAAGCGCAGCAACATCCAAGCATCCATTACTGGAAGCAGCGCTTCCTGTCGAAGCAGAAATGTTACCAATGTGGAGTTATCAAACCATGGCTTTAGGCGAGTTTACTAATATCATGGCCACCGTTTACAATTTAGTTGGCGATGTAAGCCATTTGCAGCAGACCTTAAACCGCGAAATCTGGGTCAACGAAAGTCGTGTTCTTGGAATTGAATTCGAGCAAGCACTGAGTCGAGAGACATTCTTCGATAAGACTAGAATGCCACTCTTAACTATCACATTCGACCGAGCTGGACTACCGATTTCTTGGCAACCACACGAGCATGGATATAACCTTACAGTCACATACGACAAATTTAACAGAATTGAAGGGTGGCGGTGGGGACCGGCTGGTGAAACTTACGGTTACGACAGACATAGTCGACTGGCTCAGATCAGCAACGAACTCGATGGCACAAAGTTGGTTGTTTTTTTACTATCATTTATAAGTATTTCAGTAATTTGATATTAATCGAGCGTAAATTCCAGACGATTTACTTATAACGACTTCAACGTATTGGCTAAGATCACTTTAGCCAGCGATAGATACTTCACTCTGCAATATGATGATGATGGAGGTCTGAGACACATAGTGTTGCCGTCTGGAACCATGCACAGCTTTTCCTGTCAAGCTTCTATTGGATTCCTCAGAGTTACTTATACTCCACCTGGAAGTACTAAATCTTATTTGCAGCATTACAGTCATGATGGAAAGTTATTACAAACCGTTTTTCCGGGAGATGGTGCTAGAATAGTTTACAGGTATACTTGTTACTATTAATCTCATATAGTATCATATTCATACACTCGACATTCTTTTACCTCATCTTTTTCATCTTATCTTGTCTTAGATATCATACGACGGGACAACTGGCAGAAGTTGTCCATGGTGATGGAAAAAGCGAAATGAAATATACTGAAACAGGCTTGCCATCAGAGGTGATACACGTAGAGCGGGATTTAGAATACAAATGGGATTATCAATACAACGCAGGGCTTTTAGTTGAAGAACGAATAGATTTTGGAGCCAAAGCTGGTCTCAGTAACGCCAAATTTACGTTCGAGTACGACTCCAATTTTCGGCTTATTGCAATTCAAGGAAGAATTGGAGGCCAAACTTTACCTCCGCATGTTATGGCATACAGTTCTAAAACTGGTACACCGGAACAAATCGGTCAATTCAAAATTTCTAAACCACAGCCAAATGAAACTATTGTTTACGATGGAACTGCCATATTTTCCAGAATTATAGACATGAGATTTCTAGAAACTCAGGTGACAAGACTAATATTTGAATACAGATTTCAAATACACCATACAAAACTTTACAGTATATTATATTTCACTTTGTTTCACTTTTTGCTAGGAAAATTTTATTGATTCGTTTCAGGTAACGGTCACAATTCACAGCATGGAAATTTTCCGCATGGAATTCGCACATGACTCACAAGGCCGTATAAGTCAAACGCGGACATATACACGTAACGTAGGTGTTAATACATATACGAACGTCAAGAATTTTACGTGGGACAGCGATGGTCAACTAATCGGGGTTGAAGCACAAGAGCCCTGGGGATTTACATATGACCCAAATGGGAACATGCTGTCACTGACTTACAGGGGTAACACAATCCCGATGGAGTACAATTCAATGGATAGAATTATTAAATTCGGTGAAGGTAACTACAAATATGACAACAGAGGTTTGGTTATTCAAAATGCACGGGAAGAAAGATTTAGCTACAACTCTAAGGGGTTGCTAGTGCGAGCTACGAAAAGAGGCAGATTTGATGTTAGGTATGTATTGAAATGTACACCGTATAAAGTATATAATTATTTTTCTAATTCTAACTTGTTAACTATATTTCTCTCGTCAGATATTACTATGATCATTTGGATCGACTTGCTACTCGTAAGGACAACTATGGCAACGTGACGCAGTTCTTTTATAATAATCAAAAGCGGCCAAGAGAAGTTAGTCAGATTTACAACCCTCGGGATGGAAAACTTATGTCTCTAGTTTACGATGACAGAGGACATTTAATCTTCGCTCAGGTATATAGACACAAGTATTATATCGCCACTGACCAGTGCGGGACACCAGTCATGATATTTAATCAGTACGGCGAAGGAATTCGAGAGATCATGCGATCTCCCTACGGACATATTGTTTATGACTCGAATCCATACCTTTACCTTCCAATCGACTTTTGCGGAGGACTGTTGGATCAGGTAAACTTTTCTACGAGGAAGATCTTTTACACTTAAAATTTCACTGTAAACTTTTTCACATTGTTTCACAGTATTTTTTCAATTTGATTAAATTACATATGCATTGTGTCAGGTAACATCATTAGTACACATGTACAATGGAAAAGTTTATGATCCGTTGATTGGGCAGTGGATGAGTCCGTTATGGGAAAATGTCTTGGATCGGACTCTAACACCAACACATTTACATCTATACAGATTCAATGGAAATGATCCAATCGATGTCAGGAATACGGAAAGGAAGAAACAGCCATCGGGTAGATACTTAATATAATTTTTAAAACTAAGTGTGTCAGTTTTACATATATCAAGTACATGTACAAAGTGAAATTTATGAATTTATTATGTTTCAGATCATATAGCTTGGTTGTCACTTCTGGGTTACGATTTGAAAAGTATGGCTCCACAGCTTTTCCCAAATGAACTGACAGATAGTTTAATGCCGCCATCTTTACAACCGTCTACCTCGATTTTTGGGCGAAAGCGCCGAATCACGAATCTTGGTATACAATCCGGATTTCTCGCGCATATTGCGCAACGCCATTCGAGCGACGCGGTTGGACTGTCTGCACCACCACGCTCAGCACTCAAAAAGGATACCAATGAATTGATTCCAAACAGACTAGGTGCTACCTCAGATCCAACATTCGGTAAAGGTAAGCAAGTAAATTAAAGAATTGCACTGTTATATTATGAACTTTGATTTCAAGTTTGCAAATCATGTTTTGAAATATAAAATTATGAACTTTAGAATTATATATTTGGTCTTTTATTTTCGTATTTTTTTCAAACAAATTAGCTATTTTCGATATATATTTTAACAGGAATTCTAATAACACGTTTACCAAACGGCCAAGCTGTAGTGTCGAGTGTTCCCTCAGCGAATACCATTTACAAAGACGTTTTCACATCGGTATTCAATGAGTCGTATTTCTTACCATTTACCTTCGTGCACAGCGTACAGCAAGACGCATTTTATTTTGTGAAAGAGGAAACGTGGAAAGTGGCAGAAGATCGTGGACAAATAAAGCGACTTGGAGGACAAGTGAATACGTCCTTCCATGAAAGCTCGAACGTTAGCAGTGGAACTGTGATGGATGTTAAAATGCACGTTCCAAACTACGTTATTAACCTTCGCTACGGCACAACAGCGGAGAAAGAAAAGCAACGTTTGCTTCACCATGCGAAAACGAGCGCGGTTCGCAAAGCTTGGCATCGAGAACAAGAAGCCCTTAAGGCCAATGCGCTTACGGCTTTCGATTGGATGTCTGCTGAACAGGATGAAATTATCAAGAATGGGCAAGCTTCAAACTATGAGGCTGAATACGTTCATGATGTTCAACTGTATCCTGAATTGGCGGAGGATCCTTATAATATTAGGTGTGCATTGAAAGAAAATGTTC